>JAFNJT010000060.1:0-44101 GCA_019649525.1 Hanseniaspora lindneri
CACTACGTAGAAAATAGGTGAGTTAGAACCAACCAATAATTATTAGCCCCTTTAAACACATCTATTTTCTATCAAAATGGTCTGTCGGAGATAAAAAAGTGTCGGAGATAAAAATTTTAAAAAATGGAGTGTCGGAGATAATGGTTAATATCACGTGACTGAGTGAGCGGCAGGAAACAGAGTGTGGTTGTGGCGGTGCTATCAATGACAGATCCGCTGGTACTGGCCGCTGGGAAACCCAAAAAAACACTACCGTTTCAACTCCGCAGAAGCAAATAGCGACTTGCCAAGTGTGGGTTTCAAAGCCCGGTGCGGCTGGGGCTCCTTTTTTGGTTGGTCACGTGACCTCTCTCCTTCCAGCAGAAGTCAAAAAAACACATCCCAAAATTCTCACTTCTTCTTTCTATCAAAACGAAGTACATACTCGCGTTACTGCTACTACAGATCACTACATACAAACATACATATGAGCTCCTTTACTCCCTGAAAATGAACTCCTTCAATTCCGTGTATGCCTTCTCCAAATCATCGTTCACAATAACGATATCGTGGGCATTTGGTTCCTTGGAGTACTCAATTTCAGCAGTGGCTGCTGCCAATCTTTTGGACAGAGACTCCTCAGTTTCAGTTCCTCTGGAAGTCAATCTTTCTCTCAAAGATTCAATGGATGGGGGAGCAATGAAGATAAATCTGCACTGCAACTCTGGAATCTGCTTGATGAGCTTGACACCCTGCATATCAATGTCCAAAATACATATCTTTCCTGATTCCTTTACTTCGTTTACTGATTTGACAGTGGTACCGTAGTAGTTGCCAGAGAATTGAGCCCATTCCACAAACTGCTTCTCGCCAATCATATTCTGGAACTCATCAACGGTCACAAAGTTGTAATCCTTACCATTCACCTCACCTGCTCTTGGGTTTCTTGTGGTAGAAGAGACAGAGAATCCAAATTTGGATGGGAACTCTGCAAATAACTTCTTCAGCAAAGTAGACTTTCCTGTTCCGGAAGGACCGGACATAACAATAGGATGAGCAAAAGACATTTGTGGTGGGAGATAATCAAGAAATGGTTGTTGATGGGTAGAGGATTTTTCGTATCACACTGCAATAATTGTGTTGTTTGATAAACTGACGTGTAGCAATGAAAATTTAATTAAAAAAAAAAAAAAATTTTCTAGCCAGTTTTTTGACATGTTATTTTTGGAGAAAAAGAAACAAAAAAACAAAAAAATCGTGTGCGTCATGTGACGGTTTCCTATTCGGGCAATGAAACGTTCGTGTGGTCATGTGATGGTTTCCTATTTCGGCAAGATTCTCAATCTGTGGGTCATGTGATGGTTTCCTATTTCGGCAAGATTCTCAATCTGTGGGTCATGTGATGGTTTCCTATTTCGGCCATTTCCGCCTCTCCCTCCGTTTCCCACGTGATCATTTTTCTTTTCCCCCGTTTTACAAACCGCTCTCAATTAATCAAAACAAGCACTGCCAGCAAAGCTCTAAACCGGCCAAAGATGTTTCTGGATTCTTTACTCGTTATTTAATTAACTGCCACAGCAACGTGACCCATTCATCAAAATAAAAAAACCCTCAAAAAAGCAAGAAACCTTACCCTATTTCGTCTTCTTATCGGACTTTTCTCCCGCCAGTTCGCTGAACTTCTTTTCGTCAATAAACTTCTTCTTGTTGTCGTACTGTCTCTGCAGAGCATCCATGGATGCTATTTTGGTGTCCAATTCTTTCTGCAGAGCGGTGGTGGTAGCGTTTTTTGGTTCACTTTCCGTGGAACTCTGCCCACTTAATTTTGCTACCTTGCTGATTAGTCTCACCATAAATGGAATGCAGAGCATATAGTAGAGAATGAATCCTGAAATGTAAACGTTTCTTTGGTGGTATGCTTTGGTTGCTAGCAGTTCTGGCTGCGGAGGTAAGCCGTTTTCGTTTGTTGGCAGTTTCACATTAGCTCTTTTGTATGAATCTAAAAATAGCGATAGAACAATGCAACTTAGCACTACCAACGCTGTTTTCAGCTGGGATGATCTGTAGAGATACTCGTCATAAACCTTGACTATGCATTTGCGCAGAATATTTGGAAGTGGTAGCGAAAGCAACAGCAAAGTTGACATCTGGCCAACTAGTAGAACAAATAAAATACCTAGGTAGACTGCCATTTTGGGACAAGAGATTGGAGGAATAAAAGATGTGCTGTGTTTTTGAGTCGCTGTGACTGGTAGAATTGCTGTTTTAGAACTAAAAAATCCGCTTTAAGTCACTGTTTTTAAATGAAGCAACGACTGAGGTATTAGGCCAAGTGTTTGATATTAATTGTGACTTTTGAAATCAAATTAGTTGTTTGAGAATTAATGTGGGTGTTTGAAATCAAATAAGTTTTCAATAATCAGGTGAGTTTTTGAGATCAAATTAGTTGTTTAAAATCAAGTGAGAGTTTATTACTTGTTTTTTTGGTTTTGGGTAATTGTTTTAGTAAATTTCCTTGCTGTTCAGTTACTGAGTATCTATCTAGTAAGGGAGGTAACCTTTTTTTTTTTTAATTTTTTTTTTCGAATTTTTTTTTTTTTTTTTAAAAAAATTAAAGCTAAAGTAAAATAAGTACGGAGATTACATTTTACAGTACCTCCTATGAACTAAGTTTCTGGCTGTAATACAAGTTGCAGCATGAAAACAGTGCCAGAAAGCACTGGTTTGTGTGCTCAGAAAATGATACTGTAAAACTAAGCGTTTGCTATCTCCGCTTTTAGCAGCTTCTGTTGTGATTTTCGTGTCTTGTTAGCGTCATTTTCTTTTTCCAAGCTGGCATGTTCTGCACGTGATACCCAAACGGGATGTACCCACTTTATTGCAAGGTTACTTCTGGTTTCAGGTCATCATAATGTTCAACAGCCAGCAGATAGAAATAGCAATCCTAAAGAAATGGTTATAATGTGGACTGAAAACAAAATAAACGAAAACTAGTTGCGAACTTAACAGGGTTATGTATTTTTTACATTCATTGCTATTTTTGGGATGGCCACGGTCCGGCGATTGCCGATGAGGCGCCTAAAAAATGAAAAATAAAAATTTAAATTAAAAATCAGCGACGCGTAAATATAGTTGCCAGAAAACGGTGCAGGTGGTGGAAGTTCAGGCATATGGTGTGCTTTTAAATGTCAGTTTAATGCCACGCAGTTTTTTGCTTGTCAGACAGCCATGTTATAATTTGGCGCTACCGTGTTAAAAATGTCACGTGGTCTGTACTGTGTTTGTCACGTGCGCTGCTTTCTCTGTACTGTGTTCTTTTAGCGCAAAACAACAGATCTTGCCGTTGCTCTGCAAAGCTTGTTTGTTTCACACTAGCTGCAGCTGAGTCACGCTAGGATATATCCAAATCAAGGCTCCCCAGAGTGCGAAGCATTGATCCTGTGATGCGAGATTCAAGAACAAAACTTGCTAAAAATAAAAGTATAAGTCACGTGGCTTAAGTTGCCCGGACACATTCACACTGCCAAATTAAGAAATCAACAACTTACTGTACCACTTCTTAGATAAATATAAATATCTAGTATCACAGAATATTAGATAATCATCCTGATTTCCTCTACGTAAAAATAAGCGACTTAAACCAACCAAATGAACCATTATTATCCCCCTTCAAATACACCTATTTTCTGTCAGGACTTTCGATCGGAGTTAAACACGTGACCTTTTTTTTTTTTTAAACTTTAAAAACAATTCTCTCGGGACAACATTTCAAATTCTCTCCAAAAACTATAATTCCTTTACCCAAAACACGTCAAAATCAACTACCTGATCTCAAAATAAATAGCCCAAACGGTAATTATAATCCCAATCAATTACCCAAAACTTTCCCATTTACCCTTTTTTTTCTTTTTAAGTTACTTCTACCCTTTCATGGCTCTGAAATCACTGCCGGTGTTTACCTATTTGGTGCGTGGTTTGCTGGGGAACTTTCTATATAAAGTCATATTCAGAGTTATCAGTACCTACCTTTTCAACAACCAATATGGCTCAAGCATAAATTCCATACTTGTAGCGGCAATAAAAGTGGAGTTTGGGACAGATGACGGAGATAATTCAGATGAACTTTTAGATAACAACAAGGGCGGTAGTAAGAATAGTGATTCTACAATAGTCAATGATCCTGACAATCTACCTAAAACCGGAGGTAACGGTAAAATCCCAGGAGGAAATTTGCCAGATAGTGAGGGAGATGTATTGAATGAGGAAATATATGCATCCTGGGCTCTTTTTATTCTACTATTTCTTCTAATATCTGCACTCTGGTCATCATATTATTTACAGCAAAGAAAGATCAAAGCAGTTCACGAGACAGTTCTGTCCATTTTCTACGGTATGTGTGTTGGACTTATTATAAGGCTCTCTCCTGGTAACTATATTCAATCAGCAGTCACGTTTAATAGTACCTATTTCTTCAATGTGCTCTTGCCGCCTATCATTTTGAATTCAGGCTATGAACTGAACCAAAGAAACTTCTTTAATAATCTCCTTCCTATTCTGGTGTATGCGATTCCAGGAACGCTGATTAGTGCCGTTGTGATGGGTACTATCATGTTTCTTTGGACCAGTTTGGGGTTGGAAGGAGTCAAAATATCATTTGTTGATGCCCTTTCTGTTGGTGCTACTTTGTCTGCCACTGATCCAATCACCATTTTATCCATTTTCAATGCCTATAAAGTTGATCCCAAGCTCTACACCATCATTTTTGGTGAATCTCTTTTGAACGACGCGATTTCAATTGTTATGTTTGAAACGTGCCAAAAGTTTCATGGTAAACCAGCAAAACTTTCTTCTTTCCTAGAAGCCATAATGTCCTTTATTCTCACCTTTTCTGTTTCCCTCACCATTGGGTTTATTACTGGTATAGTGGTAGCATTGATTCTAAAACATTCATTGATCAGACGCTATCCGCACTTAGAAAGCTGCCTGATTGTGATTATAGCATATGAATCATACTTCTTCTCAAATGCATGTCACATGTCTGGGATTGTTTCTTTGTTGTTCTGTGGTATCACTTTGAAGCACTACGCCCACTACAACATGTCCAGAAAGACCCAAGTGACGATCAAGTATATCTTTCAATTATTAGCGAGACTCTCA
The DNA here is from genome assembly GCA_019649525.1 of Hanseniaspora lindneri. Lineage (NCBI taxonomy): Eukaryota > Fungi > Ascomycota > Saccharomycetes > Saccharomycodales > Saccharomycodaceae > Hanseniaspora > Hanseniaspora lindneri. The sequence continues at coordinate 5,137 of JAFNJT010000060.1, forward strand.
GAAAACTTCATATTCATTTATCTGGGACTCGCTCTGTTTACTCAAGTCGAATTAGAATACAAACCTTTGCTGATCATTGTTGCTGCAGTCTCCATTGTTGTTTCTAGATGGTGTGCTGTATTTCCTCTTTCGGATTTGCTGAACAAATACTACAGCTACAAGAAACTAAGATCAGGAGTCTCTGGATCAACGCCAGGATCATTTGGTTCTTTGACAGCTGTTCCAGATGCGATTCCATATGAATATAAAATGATGACTTTTTGGGCTGGTCTTAGAGGTGCTGTTGGAGTAGCACTTGCAATGGGTATTCAGGGAGAACAAAAATGGACTTTACTTGCTACTGTTTTAGTTGTGGTGGTGCTAACAGTTGTTTTGTTTGGAGGAACAACAGCTAATATGCTTGAAATTTTGAAAATTAAGACTGGCTGTATAGATGAGCTGGATATTGAAACAGACGATGAGTTTGAAATTGAGCAGCCAAGAATCTTTAATGAGACTGACGATCCTTCAGTGTTTGATATGACTACTGAGCCTCTGGAGCATGACTCTTTGCAGAACCTAAACCACGAAATGTACTCCGATGAGACTCCTGATAAAGCCTTGATTCCAAACTTGTCAATGTCTAATTTATTGAAAGGAGGATTTCATAACTTTGATGAGCAGGTTTTGAAGCCAGTGTTTCTGGACCAGCCTAAGAACAGTCACAACTCATCAAAATAGTGGTTAAAATGTTAAACTCATTCAAAAATGAGCACATTTTATTGCAACAAAAGAGCAGGAACTTTTCTTGTTAGAAAAAAAGAGACTGGTGTTTTTATTCTTTTTGTTTGTTGTTTTAAAAGTAAATATCTGAAACTTCTCTAATTAATACAACAGAGATGTTTTTATTCTTTTTGTTTTAAATAAAATATGTGAAACTTCCCTAATTTTTAAACAAGAGTTCTATTTTTATTCTTTTTATTTCTTTTTTAAATAAAACATCTGAAACTTCTCTAATTAATAAACAAGAGCTATCTTTATTCTTTTTGTTTCTGTTTTAAACAATATATATATATATATGGTTGTTACAATGCCTACTCCAGCACACAACGGATCAAATCCTCCACATCCGCATCCAAATCAACATCCTTCAACAAATCCTTGTACTTAGTAACAACCTCCAGGAAGCTTGCCAATACAATGTCGTATAAAATCTCAATACTAGTAGGTTGAGCTTTGGAGTTACCTCTCTCCTGACTTACTAAATCACAATATTCACCCAAAATGACTGAGGAAATCTGATATGTCTTCAAAATTTTGGCTATAGAAGAAACAACATAAGATCTTGGGCTTTCTTCCAAAGAACAAACAAGAAGTGAACACATTGAAAATACAGCCTCAGCATATACTGCAGGCAATGGGCAAACTTCCTGTGCATCTTCTTCCAACAAGTAGTTGGTGTATGTGACGTAAAAAGTATTCGTCAATGAGCTGTTGGTAATAAAACTGATCTTTCCTAAAACGGTTCTGAGGATATTATTAAACTTGGTATCATAATTTGTTTTCAGCTCTGGTTGCAAAGTTAAAACAGGTTTCTCCACATCTGGGAACAAAAACTTTTTAACTCTCTGATCAAAAAATCTTTTCAGAGATGGATACACGTATTTCATAATCAAATTGTCAGCCAAGTAAGATTCATCTTCTTTCCTGTTAACAGCAGCATTTTTTATACCTTCATGTCTCTCAGACATTGTTTTTTTGCTTGCATCATAGTTTCTATAGCTGCCGTTTTTGTCAAATGCAGTCAAAATAGTGTTGTCAAGATTCTCAATGTTATCCTTCCAAATTTGATTCTTCTTTTCCAAGTACTCATCATTTAATTTGATCAAATCTAAATCGTCTAGTGAAGAAAGGTTTTTGCCAAAAAGACGTTCATTTTCTTGCAGTTGCAACAAGTTTTCCAAATTCTTGTTTTTCTGAAGCATAGACAACTTGTTTAGGTAAGTCACACTGTCTTTTTTGAAATTGAGCTTCAAGTTGTATTCAACAATCTTATTGTTGGTTTCCTTGATAGTTTTCAAGCACTCATTCAATATGTTAAACCAATTGTTTTTGCTGTTGTAAATAGAATTTCTGTAGATGTTTTCAACTATAGTTCCCTTTAGTTTCAACTGAGAACGTAAGGACAATTCTTGAAAAGCTGTTAGTCTTGTAAAACTGTTTTTATTTCTCAAACCATCAACTAAGGTATCAATAGGGCCACTGGACATTAAGGAGATTAGCTTGCCCTTATGCAGTGGACCCATAGACAAGTAAGCATTGAAAGAAATGTTCAATATTTCCCAAATAAAGATGATGCAAAGATTAATCAACCACACAGACATGAGATCAGTTAATGACAAAAAAGAAATACTGGATTTCCCGCCAACGGCGTTTGAAAGACCTTGTTTGTGGATATTTCTGCTGGCTAGATATTTTAAATCCTCGCTGTTGTAATGGCTTCTATAGTTTCCATTCAAAATCATGATATTGTTAATGTAATCAGAATGGGTTTGCTTTCCATTGAAACAGTATTTGACAAATCTCAAAAAGATGCCGTCCACTAATAACTGGTAGAAAAACTCAAATCCAATTTTCACTGTAAGAACATAAACAGTAATAAAATAAGCTGTTGTTAGAAGAGAAAGCTTGAGACTGCTTATGATCTTTTTGTAGCAGTTGTTCTTGATAAAAGACTGTGGATTCTGGTAGAACTCTGAACCCTGTACAAACACTAGTCTATCACCGTCACAAATCAAATGCTTTAAAGTGTAGACAGTTGTCACGGAAAATATTGACATAGCTGTCATTGTTTTTGATTCAAAATTGCTGTAAAAACTGCTAAAAATGTCCAGTGACACTGTCAATAAACAGAAACTTAGCAAATAACCCAACTCGTAGTGGGCAAACTTCTGCACTCTCTTCACAAATGAGTGTTTCTTATAACTTACATGCAAATAGTTTTTCCTTGTTAGCTCAATCACCAAAAACGCCAAATATACTCCAGTAAGCTTTGCACTCCATTTCAAAACTGAGACTAGGAAGTAAGAATTATGTGGAAAAGTTTCTTTTTTGATAAAAACACCTGCTGTTTTCAGGAAAACATAGTCAAAAAACTTGGAAAAGACAGCCAAGGTTACTAAAAATCTCGCTATCAAAAACTTGAACCGTATTCTGCACACACTTGCAAATATGTAACTGTAATTGTATCTGGAGTTTGTATAGAGTGTATTGTTATTATTATCATCGTCATCATTCGTCTCTTGCAGATGTTTTAGACCCTTAACAATCTCATTATTAACTATATTCTTTACTGTTTCGTTGTTTTTTAACGAATATAACGGGTTCCTGTTAGCGAATCTGCTGTGTCTGCTGTTATTATTGGATATTTCGTCATTCAGCAGGAAAGAATTGTATGGTTCATTGCCCTTTATATATGGAGATGACATTGCTCATAAAACCTGAAATAAAAAAGAAAAGTTGAAGTAAAAATGAGAGGATATGACGGAATAAAGGATTGCGTAATAAAATAGCCCAAATTCAAATCAAATCCGCTTACTTGGTCAGGGTTTTGTGATGTGTTTATTGCTATATTGCAGGGATTATATTGTGGCAGAGGTGTGATTATTTGCAAAAGAAGAAAAAATTTTAAAGATTTGTTCGTGTTTGAAAAATAAATAAAATGAAATAAAATTTAAAAAGAGGTTATGTCCGACGGTCACGTGTGGTGTACAGGCTGGACACGAAACGCGTGTGAAGAGTCAAAAGACGCGTGGAAACAGTGCTTGTGGAAATGAAAAGAAGTTGGTGCTTTTTTTGCTTGTCATCGGGGGTGAACCTTGGTGTTTGCGAAGCTACGCAGAAATAATCCCGGCGCAGTGTGCTTAACATGGTTGCGTGTTTTATATGGTATCGTGTTTATATGGTAGCGTGTTTTTACATGGTAGCGCACAAACAGTGTGTCGGAGATAACAGGTTTGCCCTGTGGCAGCAGAATGGGCGGTCGCTGTCTTCAAAGCACCCCGAGCAAAATAGCACCACCGACTTTGCATTGCCAGAGGCTGTTTTCATCTTATTTGGGCATCAAGTCGCGCTTTCTGCCCCTCCTGAAAGAACAAAAACAGAGGCAAAAAGTTACCAAGAGTCACGTGACTAAAAACTTTGCTCCGGTAGCGCTACCGCATGGACAGACGCCATAAATCTACAAATCTCATCTCTGAAATCCAACATAAACGCGTAACAAAACACTAAAAAACACCAAAACACACACCTATAATACCCCCAAAAACCACTCAGAAAACACAATTATGAGCGGTAACGCTACCAATGCCAATGCTCCATCTGGTGGCACGCCAAAATTAGACACAATTTACAAAAAAAAGGATTCCCAGCTGCCAGGAGTGATTCCATCAAATTCAGAGCCCCAGATTCACATAAGAGAGTTTTCGCTTGAAGAACAGTCTAAAATAGAGCCTCTTTTGCAAAAAAAACTACATCACTCTTTGATTTCACACCGGCCCGGTCCAGGCGGGTCAAAAGCGGCCTATTTAGAAGGAAATGTGGTCATAAATCTTGCCAATAGTATACTAGGATTTAATGGTTGGTCGTTCCAAATAAAGGAACTCAAGATTGAGCATAAAGAACGAACCAGCAATGGGGAATACTACGTTGTGAGCTCCTGCCTGGTACGCGTGGTTTTGAAGGACGGAACTTTCAGGGAAGACATTGGTTTTGGAGATATCAAAAACAAACTTGTGGGTCCAGCTATTGAGAATAGTAAAAAAGGAGCAATAACTGACGGATTAAAGCGTGCCTTGAGGTTGTTTGGAAACTCATTGGGCAACTGTTTGTACGACAAGGACTTTATAAACAAGAATCCAAAGCAGAACGAGCTTGAAAGCGAAACTTTGATCAAAAAGTCAGACACTTATCCGGAACTAATCAACTCTAGAGTGCCTACTAACACCCATAACTCTCCCGGCGGAGCATACATCAAGCCTGAGATTCCTGAGCAGTATTTTGACGATATCGGCAGGTACTTGGAGACAGGAACCATCAAAAAACGGCCACTTGCACAGGTGTATCCTGGCAGTGATTTGACGCCAAATTCAGCAGCTAAAAAGGCAAACACAAGCTCGCCAATGAATGCCAAGCAGCAGCTTCCAAGCAGGAACCTGGCCTCCACTATAAAGAAGGAAGCCGGGAGGGATGACGGCGATTTCAATCCTCAACTGGATCCTGAACAGAAGAAGCAAAAAACGTATTTGTTTCCTGCCAAGAACGAGAATGAAAATGAAAATGATGCTGAACAGAAGAATCAAAAGCCGTACCTTTTCTCTGCCAAGAACGAGAACGATGATGATGATGCCGAAAACTTCACGGACGACAGTCTAGACATTGAAGATCTGGACCGAGAAATAGCTGAGAATGAGCTGAGAAGAGAACGAGTCATCAGAGAGGAGCAGCGAAGACGCGAGGAGGAAGAGCACGTGAGGTTTCTGGAGAAGAACAAGCCGCTGGAGCAGCTGCCAGCGAATCTGGCTGAAGAAAAGCTGCTTTTCAAGAGCGCAGCTTCACTCAAAAACATCTCCGACGGCACCTCATCCAAGGATCTGGTGGGGGACCTGTCGGAGATCGTGAAAGCGAAGGATTTCTGCGTGAAGGATGAGCAGACAGCCAGTTCTGGCAAACCTTTCTTGCTGAATGTGAACAGGAGCATGAAGATATCGACTGAGAAGTTTGAGAAGGTGGGTTATTTCCGAGATCCGAAGAACCGGAAGTACGTGGAGTCGTCGCACAGAACGGGTGGAGGTAGCTGAAGAATAAAGGAGATATTTGTGTGGATAAAAATGTCGAGGTGCTGAAGAATAAAGGAGATATTTGTGTGGATAAAAGGCGGATATAAGATCGCTGGACACGTGCAGGCTCAGTACGAGCAGTATAGGTAATTTACACGTATCGTTAGACCAGCAGGGCCGATGAAAAGATGCGTTGCAGTCTAAATAAGTGCATAGGTGTGGTGGATCCAGCAGCGTTGCTGAACGAGATGTTGCAAATAGAACTGCTTATAGTCGTGTGAATGCACGTGCAAATAAAATGGCTTATAGTCGTGTGAATGCACGTGCAAATAGAACTGCTTATACTCATGTGACTGTCTTTCGTCGCATCATTCACCAGAAACCAGAAGCAGAGGGTCTCGTGCAGCAAAAAGAAGCATATACAGTATATAGAAATGGTCCGCAGTTAAGGCACAGATGCCCACGTGATCTGCGGCTAAAAAGCCATACATGCCTTTGTCAGAGTCCATCGTGATCAGAAACGGTGCTGAAAACAGTGAGCTTGCACAGCCAGCAGATCCAGTCCGCGCACTGTAGATTGAGTGCTGATCCGTCATGTGACCGCTCACGTGATGGATTGAGCTTGCTAGTCAGACACTGCGCAGTGGTAAATAAGATGCTCCCCAGAGCGGTAGAGCTGTGCGTGAGCGGGTTTAGTACACCCAGCACGTGGCCAACTAGCCGGCTGTCTTATGCAGACCTGAATAAAGGTTATCCGCATGGTGTTCCTGGCTTGTTCCCGTGACTGCCTAGAATTGTTGTTTTGTATTATTTCAAGCTACCAAAAAATGTGTCACGTGATACGCGCGTTTTTCGCTACCAAATTATGTATCACGTGACAGACGCGTGTTTTGTTTTCATTACCCACAGAGGCCTCAGTACCAGCTGGTTGCCAAAAATACGTAGATCCTGCCTTACACCAGAGTCACCCCACAGCTCCAACCGACATATCTTCACCAGTTTTTCCACAATATCTCCATCTTCTATATACACTTTCCAAATTTGTTTGTCGGAGATAAGACCCTGAGTTTCTTTTTCATTCATCCTCAAAAATCAACCTTAAAAAAACATTGCACCAAATATGTGATTCACGTAAAAAAAAATCGCCGATGCTAATAAAAAAAAAAAAAAAACTAAAAAAAAATGAAAATCATATCTAAAACAACTAAAACACACTTCACACACATCAAAATACCCACAAAAACTCATCAAAAACACCAGTTTAGCTTCCACATTTCTACTATACTACAGTTTTACCGTATTGTTTTGCGTTTAATTACCCAAAAAGGAAATTCAGTAACAACCTAACAGTGGATATGTCAAGTTTAACAGCCTTATCCCTAGGCAGTTTAGATTTAACTATTAGAAAAGATAAAGCAAAAAATTATGAGGAATTAATGAATTCACTAACAGATGTGCAGGATGACTATGAATTTGTGGCTAAATTGAAACAGTACCAGAACCAAGAATGGGAAAGATCAAAAGACGACCTATTTGTGTGGATCCCAGTGTTGAACAGATTAGATAGTATCTTTAAAAAGGTGGTTGAAGATTACAATTTGGACATAACAATTCCAGCACTAAAAGAAAGTCTACCTGAGAAATCAGATAGAAAGAAGAAAAACTTGGATACAAAATCAAACAAAAAATTGACCGATAACAGAGAAGAAAAACCAGCAAGCAAGCAGGTGTCTGGAACAAAACTAGAAGAAGACCATCATGTTGAAGAAGCAAAGGAGTCATATGACGCTTTTTTGACACATTTGCCTTCAAAAATTGAATCTCTGGTTTTAGATATGCAGGACTTCACCATATTTTTGCTTGAAAACACCACAGGAAGATCTGTGTACTCCTCTATGGACAGAATGCTTTCTTTATTGAATGTTCCAAACATAAAGATAAAACTAGGTGCTATGAAAGTATTAGCAATAAACGCATCCAGAAGTCTCAAAACATGGTCGCCTAACAAGCTGATCAAGACAGATGTGATGGAAAAATCATTGATCATAGCACTGTCTTTGCACTGCTTCACATCTGTTGACACTGGAGAAGACACCACATTCAATTTGTTTCAGTTTTTGTCAAAGTTCTCCCCACAATCATTTGATCTGGCAGATGTGAAGGAATTGACTATTCCCGCAAACAACTTTTCACCATTTGCTTTCAAATACTACTCAGAAAAGAACGGTTGTTTTGAAATATTTAAACTGAGTAAAGATAAATTGCTAGCAACTACCTATGAAGATTTGCTAAACATGATTAAACAGCAGCAGATGATTCCGCCACATTATTGGTTCAAGCTCTCCATTGAACTGTATTTGGCCAAGACTTTTGTTACATCCAAGTCCAAGTTGGACTTGAAAAAAGATGAAGACCAACTATTAACTCTGTTCCAGTTTTTGGATCCATTTGTTCAGCTGAAATTCTACTGTGTTGGATTAATAAACTGCCTTGTTACCGCCCCAAAGGCTTCTTCCATTTTGTTTGAACTAGACGGCAACATTTTTGATTGTCTCTGCAACTTAACTTTGTGTGGTTACCCCTTGTCGCCTGAGAAAAACGGCTTTTCCTTAGCACAAATAAGATATTCAGCTTTGTTTGCTTTGGAGTGCATCTCTAGCAAACAGGTTTGGTGCTTGGATATAATGAAATGTATGGGTGGTAACGTGTCGCATGGTTCTCTGTTTATGTTGCTTGAAAGAATGAAGTTTAATTTAGCTTCTCAGGGGCCAACTGACTTGAAATTTAATATACAATTATTTTCCCTGATAGGAAATCTCTCCTCAGTGTCTTCAATAAACGAGGCATTGGCAAGTTCTGGTTTAATAAATGATTTAACTGCCATCATGGCATTATCTGATTGCACTGACTACATAACCTTGTTACATGTATCCACAGTGCTAAAAAATGCAATCACCTCCTTTGAATTAACAACAGCTTTTGAAAGAGCAGGAGGTTATGCAGTTTTAGTTGATAGATTGGATAAAGAGATTGATTTTTGTATTGCACATCCGGACATGAATAAGGGAATTCAGTACTATACTAAAGTTTACTACACAATTTCTTTTAAGCAGTTATCATTTTTAAGATCTATTTTGAAGCAGATGCTGAATATAATAAATCTAGATTCTAGTGATCGAATAAGAAACTTGATGGATTCATCTATTTTAAACATTCTCAACAAAATGCTTTTAAACAAGAATGTATTTGGATTCACACTAATATCATATGTTTTAAACATAATACAGACTCTATTGAACAAGGAACCTACTATTTTCCAAGTTCTTCAAGAAGCAGGTACAATCTCTATTGTTTTGGACAACTTCAAAGAATTCATTGGTCCATGGCCAAATTTAATATTGACTCTACCGCAGATTGTATCTGCGATATGTTTAAACAAAGACGCACTGCAAGAAGTCATTTCAAAAAATATTGTGCATTTTTTATTTGAGCCTTTAAGAGACGTTAACCTAGCCAAGGGTTTGATAAATGATATGGACACTGAGTATGGTAGTCTGTTAGATGAACTGTACAGACACCACCCGGAACTTCAAGACACATTAGAAAAAGAATTTTTGCTAGTCCTAAACACTTTCAACAGGGGAGATTATACTGATGGCTTGTTTATGTCTGATAATAATGGTAATTTCTTTGATTCTGAATCGACAGCTTGGAAATCTGAAGAAATTCCCAATTCATTAGCATCTGTCTATGATTACACTGATGTGGGTATTCTGTCAAAAATAACCGTTCTCACATTATATGCATGTAACTGGAAAAACGTTCTTAAAAATTTGGATATTGAATTTGTTTTAACAAGTATTTTTAAAAAAGGTATTCCTTTTTCTTTCACATACTCAGACACTTATGTAGCTGTAACAGATGTTATAAAGGGTTCTGATTTGTGGGATACAGAGGAAACTTTAAAGGTGTTTATTAATATCATCAATAACTGTTTAACTGGTGCTGAAAAATTTTTGAATTTTGACAGCAAAACTTCATTTTTCCTTACCGCTGATAAGAAGGATATATTAGATGTATCTGAGTGTCTGAATTTATTATACTCAGTGCTCCATGTTTTGGTATATTCCTTTTTTGGCACGGAAGCATTCTCCCATTTAAAAGTTGTAGCTCTCACAAACCTTGAAAAAGAAAGAGGATTAGATTTGAATAACACTTTTACCTTACTGGGTTCCCTTTTTACCAAACTGATGAGAGAGAATACTTTGCTTCAAAATTCTATGGATCCACAGCAAGATGCAAATACAACTCCGGTGAAGGTGCACCTGATCGATATTAGAAAAGACCATGCCTTGAAAAGCACCACTTTTCAAGAATCTTTTGTAAACAATATTTTTGTTGTTAGAACTTGGATTTATGGAATTCAAATAAGTACAATGTCTGTCTTTAAAGCAATACTGAGATCACCTTTGGTAAAGAAAAATAGTTTGCAAGATGAAGACAAATATTATGAAGTGAAAAATATGGAATCAGTTATGGCGTCAATTGTAAATATTTTAGAATGTTTGCCTCATGATGCTGAAATACATGAAGTGCTAATTGCTTTGCATCATGTCAAGTATGCCTTATCTAAGAATGCTATTGGTTATCAAGGCTTGCATAGATATATTGAATTCCCTGCTTCAAGTTTGTTTTACAGATTCAAAGGAAATGAAATCTTGTTTAAAATAATTATGAAACTAATGGTTCATATGCACAATAATAAAGATTGTGGCTTTACAGACGTTGATCCATCTAAAATTTACAATAATGATAATGGTATTCTGGCGCCAAAAGCATTCCAATATTGCTTCAAGTTATTATCCTGGACTACAAACATAGAAAATTCAGAACTAGACCAAGGTAAATTTGAACAGTTGTTTAGAAACGCAATTACTGATTCTTCTGGTTATTGTCACGAATTGATGATACAGACAAAGATTTTGAATTCTTTCCAACTAAAGAGATTTTTCCAGGAAGGGTTTTTATCATATGTTTTTGACGAACAGAAGATATTAACAGATGCAAGCTTTACCAGTTTGTTGGATTTCATTTTATCTATGACGGATGTGAAACAACTATTATCAATTAATCGAACTGATGTAGAAGATATTAGATTTTTGGATTCAGGCTTTACCCATTACTTTAAAGCATTTAAAGAATACCTTAAAAGACCAGAAGATGTTATTGATGACGAATTGTGGAATGACATTTATGAAGATTTGCTATATTCCTATGACAATAGAGAAGAATGTAATTTGAAATTAATAATGGAAGATAAATATCAAGCTTCTATGAAAACTTTGATTAATAACTTTGAAGCATTGAAACAGAAGAAAATACCATCAATTTTTTCTTACTACCCTTCAGGATGTGATATTTCAAATGATTTATTATTTGTCAATTTAAGATCAATTTTAGTTAAACCAGGAACCACTGATAAAATTGACACTATTCTTGAATTACTGAAAATCTATCCAAAGTGTACAATTAACTTAGCAGATTTTTATGAGGGAAGCAACCAAATATTATCAAAGAAGGAAAATGACGCTCAAAGAAACAACTTTAATATTTTGCCTAAGTTGAAGAAAAAATACTTGGAAACGGGTGTTATTGAAAGTAGCTGGATTCATTTCATGGCTATAATCTTAGCAAATACAAAATTAGATTCCTCATTATGTTCTGTACTTTCTGGTATTGATAGATCTCTAAAGGAGATATTTGAAAGTCAATTCACACCTGAGAACGTTCATTGCGACTGGGTTCAATATTTCCTATTTTTGTATGAACAGCTACTAACCTACTCCTTGCTTCCAACGCAGAGTTCTGAAGAAGGAAATGGACTTGAATTACCTTTAAGTATAGATTCTGATTTTAAAATGGGTTTGTTCCAAGTTTTGCTTAGATTCAAGGGTATAAAAACAGTGGAGTTAGGTTATTCCGTCACAAGGATTCTTCTTTTGTTTTCTAGAGATCTGTCCTTGATTGGAGATATCATTAACTCTCAAATTCTTTCTGAAATCCTGAAGTGTATTGGTATAAATCAAAATTATCCTTTGGTTGAAAAATTGCAAACCTTGTTTACTATGCTTTCAAGATCTTGTTTCGAGAATGATATTGTCATTGAAAATATCATGCTTAAATCATTACCGGAGCTCAACAAATCTCTTCCAGCATTTGTCCTCAACAAATGCTCCTTAGTTTTCAGAAATCAGGAATTGTTTTTAAAAGCTTTGAAAAGAAAGCATGCTGTTATACACAACAATTGGATTAGATCTAATGAATTTTTAACTGAGGATGAAAAAAAGAATCATGGCAAACCAATTACAGAGGATTTGAGCTTGGACAACAAAACAGGTGTTATTCACCTACTTTTCTCGCAATTAATGGCTTCTTTTAAAATGGATTGGAAGTCAGAAGAATTTACAACAAATAAAGATGAATTTAACAGCGATAATTCATCAAATAAAGTTTACAATTATATGAAATTTTTATTATCAGCCCTACATGAACTGGTAACAGCATACAAGCAATCTAAATTAGAGCTGTTGACATTTTCTAAAAGAAATGTTATTGATCAAGCACCTAAACCTAGATCTACTTCAATAAATTTCTTGTTACATCAGCTATTGCCTGTTGTTGATTTTGAAAGTCCTATTGAATATAAGAAAAAGGTTTTTTTGGCAAATGAAGCTAAAAGATTAATTGTTTCTTTCATGAATTTAAACAATCCTGATGATGCTTTTGTTGTTCCTACCTTTAATAATAGCCCAGCTGCTGAAGTAGAAGATCCAGATATTACCTTTTTGAGAAAGCATGTCATAGAGAGTATAATTAAACTTTTGGTAAATCCTTTGAAAAAGAATTCTTTCCAAATTATGTCTGAATCGGAAAGACTCAAAACCACTTCAATCTTAAATTTGATACCAGATTTATTATCAAGAAATTTAAAAGATGAAACTGTCAAAAAGGTTATGACAAAGATTATGATTGATTTGGATTTGCCAAACACTATAACTCTAATAATGAATAGAATTGATTTATCATTTGTGAAAGAAGCATCAGAAATAAACAACGCAATTGTGAATGCTTTGTATTTGATCCAATCTATCATAGATTCAGATATTGACTTTTTCAAGGTAGATGACACTAGAAATAATACTGATTCTGATGATGAGCAGCAGCAAAATGAGTCAGACATCGACTTAAGCGATGATAACAATATGTTCAAAAACTCTGCTTTAGCAATGTATGATATTGAAGATATTGAGGAAGAGATTATGGACGATGAATCTCTATTTGATGAAGAGCTTGCTGAAGATGACGATGTAGCTTTTGTCAATAATGATGTTTTAGAAGGCTCCTTGGAGATGTTAAGTGCTGATGAAGATGATGACAGAGATCATAACAGATTTGACCCTATGATTGATAGTGAAGCTGACGTTGAAGCTGAGGATGGTGAAGATATTATGGAAGATGAAAATGCAGACATTGATTCAGAAGACGATGAAGATATCATTTATTTGGATAATGAAGGTGTTCTTTTAGACGACACTGATTATTTCATTGACTCCTTGGATGAAGAAGTGGATTCTAACGAATTTAACTCATTGAATGATCAAGAATTATATGAAACTGATTTAAATAACAATGATGAAGATGAAGAATCTTCTTCTTTCTCATTTAATGAGGATGGTTTAGTTGGTGAAGACAGTGAATTTGCGGATAGTAGTGATGAGAATGATCACTTTGACGGTGAAAGTGATGACAGTGGAATTATTCAATATCAAATAACACCTGGCAGCACAAGATCTATTGATTTAAGCAATCATCGTCAAAGACAGCAGCCTATTGGATTCACAAGAAGAAATTCTATTTTAGGTTCTCCTTCAGAATTTTTAGGTATGATGCCTCCACAGTTTGATAATCTAGCCAGAGAAACATTAGGTATTGATTTGCCCGATGAAGAAAATTCCATCTTTGAACCATCTAGAGGTTCTTCATTTAGAACCCGTGCATCAGGACTGGGCCATATTTTGTCAAGTGCAACAGATTTACACAGAAGTCAGGATGGCAGCCGCAACATCAGAAGTATTTCACAGAATCAACCATCTGCATCATTTTACTTGTCTTCCTTTTTCCACAGAAGTTATGCAGAGGATAACTACGTGACTTCTTCAAAGAGATGGGAGCAAATATCAAACATGTTTGTTTTTGAAAACTCATTATTCATTCCATTCCAAAAGAAAGTAGTTAGTTGTCTTGAAGAAGATACTCAGGTTTGGAAAGAACAATACGCTGCTCAAGAAGCTAAAAACAAACAGCTCTCAGAAAAAAGAATGAACACTTTGAAAAGAAAAGCCAGTGAAGCCAACTTGGATGATATTTTCCCTTCAAATCTGGCTAGAAACAACAGAAGAAGAGGCAGTGCAGCAAGCATTCATGAAGCTGTTTTGAGTGACTCTGAATCGAGTGATGAAGATCATCATCATCAGGATGCTGAACCGATTTACGTTGAAATTGGAGGCAATCAAGTTAATCTTGCAGGTACCAACATTGATCCTGAGTATTTGATGGCGTTACCAGAAAGCATGAGAGAAGAGGTGTTCTATCATCATGTTGCTGAAGATAGAGCTAGACGTTTGAGTCATGGAGACTCAACAAATAGTAGTGTTAGAGTTGGTTATTTGGCATCTTTGCCTGCTCAAATGAGAAATAGAATTCTTGCCGCTCAAATTAGATATGAAAGTGAAGAAGATGATGATGAGGATGAGGAGTATTCCAATGATGATGATAATGATGAAGACTTGAATGAGAATGGTAGTGGGCTTACAAGAAATCATGAAAATGAAGAACAAAATGCTAAATCTGCTAAATCATCTTTAAGGATATTGCCACCATTGTTAGATAGGGTTTCTGTATTTTCAGTTACAAAATCATTTTTTGTTTATCAACCTTATATGAAGAGAGAGACACATCATTCCTTCTTTGAAAAACTGTGTGTAACTAAATCTACTAGAAATGAGTTTTTGAATTTATTGCTGTTGATTATAGCTGAAGGTATTGCGTCCAAAAGTTCATTAACCAAGGTTTATAATTTTATTTGCAATAAATTAGAGCAGCTAATGGATCCAAACAAATTTGTTCCAAAAACCTATCAGCTTCCAACAAATTGTTTATACACAAATGTTGCTAGTCAGTGCATTGACTGTTTATCTCACTTGATAAATAACTCTTCTATTGTTAAGCTATTCTTTGCTTCTAAGCACGAAAGTTTGTTGGTGATAAAACACAAGAAATACATGGCAACTAAAGGAGATCTGTTTAACAAGAACTTTTCTGCTGAACAAGTGATCAAGAAATCCTTTTCTCAAGTAGATAAAAACCTGTTAATAACAATTGCTGATTTGACCCTGAACGAAGAGGAAGAAAAATGTCCTCTAAACTACTTAATCAACAGTTTGTACCTTCCTGTTGTTGGGGAAGAAGTAACGCTAATGGATGCTTTGACCAAGATTATTCAGCTCACAACCAAAACTTATGTTCAATTAAAAAAGAAAAATATTAAGTATCATGGCGATATGATGGCAAATGCTTACAAGTTGTTAACATCATCAATAAACTTTGAAGCATCTACAACTAGAGGATTACAGAATATTCTGATGACTTTATTATCTCTTAAGCTTGACGCTTCTTGTGAAGAATCTGTAATTTGTGATGAATTCATAAAACTCGCCAATAACAATACCCACCAACTGGAGCAAGATTTGAGCGAATTAACCGGAAATGTGTCAAACTTTAGCAATCCGTTTGGAAGTAACCTAAACAGGCTGATTTCTAAAATGTCCTTGTCATCTTCTGCTCAGGCTATATTATTGAAATGCACAACTTCTATTGATTTCATATTTTTTGAAAATAACAATCAGAAGAAGACTAAGGATTTGAATTTTGCCAACCTAGAAAGATTTTATTCTGAAATGAGGTTGGATAAAATTTGGGGAATGCTGTCGGAATTCCTAGACAGTTTTGAAGATCAATACGATGCATCAACTAATGTGAGCAAGATTTCCTTCTTGCTACCACTTTTAGAAACACTGATGATTATTTCTAAAATTACCATTTACAGAATTAACAAGAATGATAGGGAGGAGGACAATAAAGTGGCATCATTAGCAAAATTCTGCCTAGCTTTCATAAACAAGCATAAGGTTTTACTAAACTCAATGATAAAGACAATTCCGAAGCTAATGAATGGCTCATTCAGCATCTTGTTAAAACTAGATTCCACAGCTATTGATTTCGATAACAAAAGATTCTATTTTGTGAATAAACTAAAGCAGGAGTTATCTCAGGAAGATGCATCTTCTCACAAGGAGTTGAACGTGGACATAAGCAGAGATCAAGTGTTTTTAGATTCATACAGAGTTTTGTTTTTCAAGCCTATTAAAGACTTTACCATGGGCAAATTTAACATTAACTTCCAGGGAGAACAAGGTGTTGATGCGGGAGGTGTTAAGCGAGAGTGGTACCAGATTATATCAAGACAGATGGTTAATCCTGACTATGCATTATTCATTCCCGTCTCATCAGATGCATCAACGTTCCATCCTAATAGAACCTCTGGAGTGAACCCAGAACATTTATCCTTCTTTAAGTTTATTGGTATGGTTTTGGCAAAGTCTATAAGAGATAATTGTTACATTGATTCTCACTTCAGCAGAGCAGTTTACAAACAAATTTTAGGTAAAAGGGTGTCTTTGAAAGACATGGAGTCAATCGATCCAGATTATTACAAATCCCTGTGCTGGATTTTGGAAAATGACATTACAGATGTTTTGGAGATGACTTTCTCTGTGGAAACTGATGACTATGGTGAACATAAGGTTATTGATTTGATAGATAATGGATCCAACATTGATGTCACTGAATTGAATAAAAAAGAATACGTTGAGCGCATGATTAATTATAAGCTTAAGGACTCCGTTAAAGACCAGATGGACAATTTAATTCAAGGTTTCTATTCTGTGATTTCCAAGGAGAACATAAAGATTTTCAACGAAAAGGAATTGGAATTGTTGATGAACGGTTTGCCAGACATTGATGTTGACGATTGGAAGAATAACACGACATATGTGAACTACTCAGCTACTTCCAAAGAGATAAATTATTTCTGGAGAGCTGTGAGATCGTTTTCAAAGGACGAAAGAGCTAAATTGCTTCAGTTCATCACAGGTACAAGTAAAGTTCCTTTGGATGGCTTCAAGCAGCTGGCTGGTGTTAACGGGACTTCCAAGTTTTCCATCCACAAGGACTTTGGATCTGATGATAGGCTTCCACAGTCTCACACGTGTTTTAATCAGCTGGATCTGCCATCCTACAAGTCATATGAGGATCTGAAGAGAGCGTTGTTGATAGCGATTAACGAGGGTTACGAAGGATTTGGATTGAAGTAGTGATTGTGAGTTGTTGCGGGTTTGTTTAAGGAAAGTTATGTTCTTGTGGAGTGTGTGGAGTATGAGGCGCATGTACAAAATAGGTAAGCACTTAGACCGGCCAGTGGCTGTGAAACATGGCAGGTAAACGCCCTGATAGATTTTGGTGACTATGGTTGTGTTGTGTGAGTGTATGAAGCACCAGTGAATGAAAATAAATAAGTAAATAATTGATTAGTTAAATAAATAAGCAGATAAATATTTTTAATTAAATAAAATAACCTAGATAGAATAAATAATTAAGAAATTAATTAAACAAATAAAATAGCCTGGATAGAATAAATAATTAGCTAATTAATTAATCAAATAAAATAACCTAATAGAATAAATAATTGAATAAGTAATTAATTAAATGAATAAATAAATAAAATAACCTAATCGCATAAATAATTGATTAAATAAAGTAACCTAGATAGGATAAATAAGTAAGTATGTATGCAAGTAGTTAATTAATTAAAATAACCTAGATAGGATAAATAATTAAACAAATAAAATAACCTAATAGAATAAATACGCCAACTAAGCATATAGAAAATAATTAAAAAAATAAAATAACCTTATAGAAGAAATAAATAATTAAGTAAATAAAATAACCTTATAGAAGAAATAGTTAATTAAATAAATAAAATAACCTAGATAGAATAAGCAATTAATTAAATAAATAAAAGACAGCAAACACCTAAGACCTGGATCAGCTGTATCATGCACCATCTTCGGCCGTCTTGTCCACATAGTAGTTGTGTTTCCCTGGACCGCCATACTCGTCGTACATCTGGTAGATTTTCTTGTTCTCGTACTTGACGTATTTTGGATACAGAACTCCCATCACTGCTAGGAGTCCGAGCAGTCCCATGCCAACGGGGCTGGATGGGCTGTATACTTTTTTGTATGATCCAGTTACGGGCTTTGAGTTGTGCTGCGTGATTACTCTGAGAATACCTGTGGGTTTGAACATGGAAAGTAGTTTTTAAATGGTGTTTTGGGTACTTGTTAAATGATGTTTTGGGTACTTGTTAAAATGATTTTTGGGTACTTGTTAAAAGAATGTTTAGATGTAGTATTCAGAGTAACCTTTATTTGCGAATGCTCTTACTGCAGATGCCTGCTACCGCCCAGAAAAGTGCACATTTTACACTGAATATAAACCTTCACTTTGAATATAAATCTCCCCTTTTATACGGTTAAACCATACAATCGTGCTACCCATTATGGCAGTAACCTACCCTTTGCGCTGCAGCAAACTACCCATCTATTTACCCAAAAATAAAAAAATAAAAAAAGCTGTCCCCACATTTCCTGAACCTCAAAACAACTTTATCCACCCAAAATAATTATTTCAATACACTGCTTGTTGCATAAAAACAGCCACATACTGTAACCAGTGCACTGTGATGAGTGACTTAAGTATGTGTCGGAGATAAGACGTTTTCATTTCACCCTTGCTTTTCCTGAGATATTTCACCAGTACGTCATCAGAATGAGTGATAAGTAGTTGGTAGATAATGCACTTTTCATTTCTATATCAGTGCAGTGGTATCATGTGAACATTTATTGTAGAAACTGGGGAAAATCAGCAGTGATATTTGTAGTCAAATGTGGGTGATATTGCAGGATAGAAGGAACTTCAGTTACAGTTACAATTGTAGTTGTAGTAATATTTACGGGTATAGTGCTTATCTCCGACAACCATTTCAGTTTCCAATCAATCCATCCAAAATATACTCAGGCAAAACTATCACAGTGGTCGAAAAGATGGCAAGAGGTGTGGTAGTGTGGTTTATATAAGTGCTGAAACGTGACTTCAGGATGTCTATGTTTCTATCTATATTTTCATTCCTTTTTTCCGGTAGTAGTTTTTGCCCCTGTAGAAGATGGAATCTTTATTATCGCTTCTAGCAACTTTATTCGTGTTCAGGAATGTTCGACGGTTTATTTTCTTCAGGGGATAGTGTTTTTTGATGCTGTTATTCGAGAAAAATGTCAGTTCTTTTTGAAGACACTTTATATTAAGAAGATCTGTGCTTTTTTGCGTGGTGGAACTGTCTCTCAACGACAGTATCAGCTTGTTCTTTTTGTCGCTGTATAAATCAAACAGTCTGTTCAGCTGTGTTTCATATGCAATGCTTTTCACACATTTCTTTTGCCTCTTTAGTAAACCATAACCTGTCCTGAAAGTATACTTTGCTTCGTAACCGTTTTTGCAAAATGTTTCGTTTCCAGCAAAACAGTACGTATTTCTGTCACTGTAATCACAAATTTTCGGTGTTTTAGTTATGTAGTTTAGGTAGTAAAGCATAGGCACTAGAAGCAACAAAAAATTCAGAATAAATGATCCAACCAAGTAGAGCAAGTCATCTGCCTCCTCCTTTCCTGTTTCGTACTCAATAACTGGATGGTGGAGGCACGTGTCGATGTTTTCGTACAGTTGTGTGAGTATTCCTTTTTCAGAGAAGTTTTTCTCTGTGTTTCTTGACTTGAAAACCTTGTTTTTGCTGAGATCTTTCAGCAGATTCTGTCTGAATGCCTTGCTTTTAGTCGCATCTTTGTTCACTATTTTCGCAGTCATTTTTAGTCACAGCAGCAAGGTATGTCTGAAACGGTAATTAATTGTGCTAAATAATAGCTGTTTTGGTTAAATATGTGGCCAAATATGCGTTTTTGCACTCCAACAATCAATATTTGCACTCCAACTAACAAAATATGTCTAAAACGATCAATATCTGCACTCAAAAAAGCAATAGTGGCACTCAAAAGTCGATTTTTGCAGTCAAAGAATCAATATCTGCACTCAAAAAATCAATATTCGCACTGAAACTATCGATTTTTGGCGTTTAATCACGTTGTTCCTATGGTTTGTGACTACTTTTGCATCATATTTCCTTTAAAATAAGTGTTCCAGATGGTGATGTTGAACAGGTATGACGGAAAGTAAACAGTCACATGACTTGTGCTTTTTTTTTTTAATTAATTCAAATTTTAAACAGCCGAAAAAAAAAAAAAAAAAATTTCACTCTATGCTAAAATCTACAGACCGAAAAGCTTTTAATCAATTCAAATACTGTTCACTGCTTTAAAACAATATACAAAATATCCATAACCATCCACCGAAAATAAAAATTTCAACCAATCAAATCTTCCCAAAATACATGTCCGCACTTTTGAAATCCAACACGCTCAGACTGCTGCTTGTCTCTCCTCCTGGCGGTGGTAAGGGTACCATTATTAACAAGATTATCAACAGCAAACCCCAGTATCTGGCCAGCAAATCTGGTTCCCCTTTCATCATATCCAGCGGTAATATACTCAGAAACAACCAAAATTCAGCCGCCATCAAGCCCTACATGGAAAGCGGCAAGTTGGTTC
Source organism: Hanseniaspora lindneri (assembly GCA_019649525.1). NCBI lineage: Eukaryota > Fungi > Ascomycota > Saccharomycetes > Saccharomycodales > Saccharomycodaceae > Hanseniaspora > Hanseniaspora lindneri. The sequence goes on from JAFNJT010000060.1 coordinate 25,847, forward strand.
CAAACGAGATAGTTAACAGCTTAATTCTGAAAGAGATTGAAAGCATTGATCTTCAAAGTGATCCACAGAGCAACAATATGATCATATTTGACGGATTTCCAAGAAACAAGGAGCAGTGCCACTATTTGGACGCCCATTTGTCAAAAGACAAACAGATAAACATGGTTATTGAGATTGACACTCCCCAAAACTTGATAATCGAAAGATGTGTGAACAGATACATTCATTTGAAGTCAGGAAGGTCCTACAATCTTAACTACAATCCACCAAAAACACCGATGAGAGACGATATTACAAACGAGCCGCTAGTCCAGAGAGACGATGATAAGCTGGAAACAGTAACCAAAAGACTGGAAGATTACAATGAGAAGTTGAAAGGTATCAAGGAGTTTTTCCTGAGCGAGAAGCAGAAACAGCACGTGCTGTACTACAGAGTCGACGGATCCACAAGTGACGAGAACTTTGCGAGCATCAGCGCCATTCTGGAGTCCTATTTTGGAAAAGACGGTGGCCAATGAGTTTGCCAGGATGTGGTTGTAAATGCGCCTAAATTGCGGCTGCTCCGCAGTAAACAGGTTCGTGAATGCTGTTTATGAAACAATATCATGGATAATGCTTATGAAACAAGATCATGATTGATGTTTATGAACCAGATGCTTGAATAATACCTATGAAACAGATGCATAAATGATGCTTGTGAACCATACATTTAAAAGTGGTGTCACGTGGAAATGTCTCTCATTCTGTGATCACGTGACAGAAACACGTGCGTTTGCATGGTCTATCAATTATCCAGTATTTGGTGTAACTCCCATATTTTGATGTGGCTGGTGGCCAGCATGAGTTTCTGATGCTCTATGACACTCGATATTCAGATTTATGTACCCGTATAATAATTGCAATTTCCTCAAACGACGCGTTTTTTTTTTTTTTTTTAAGTGAGCAATCGGTTGATTTCCTGATTCGGCCATGTCCAGCTGTCCGGGCAACTATGGTCACGTGACTCCCGCCGTCACCTCCAATTTTATCTCCTCCAATTTTTTCGCGCTCACTTTTTAAAAAACCACAATCTTCAGCAACAATTATCACACCCAAACCACGCCATATTCGGCCACCAAACCAAACTATATTCCGCTACCAAACCACATTTCAAATTCATGCCAATCACTATCAAGAATCCTGATGAAGATTCAGTCAGCAACGAATCTTTGAGCAGAGTTTCATCACCGCTACTGCACAAGTCAGCTGATGGAACTCCAATCCACACTATCAACAACCAAACCATGAAACCATCAACTTCAAGTTACGATTACCACGAAGAAAAATCATTTATTGATGAGAACTTCAAGAAACAGATTTTAACAAGCAATCTTTTGGGTAACAACCCAGTTTCTGAAGTAGATAATGGTGTTTCTGAAGAAAATACTGATTCTCTTTCATTTAAAACAGCTTTGATGTCAGTGGAGCAGGAGATTGCCCAGGAACTCAACTCTAACTTGATTGCTGAAGCAAACAGAAGAAGATTGTCCGACAATGCAAAGATGTCTATTCCTGACACAATCATGATGCCATCTTTGCATCCTGGTAACGTGAAATCACATGTTCAGTCAGATGATGCTACTGTTGAAAAGAAACCAGAAGAAAAGAAGTCAAGATCAGGATCCTACAAAATGGGATATGTAACCAACTCAATGTCAGAATTCAATGATGTCTCCCAGTTTCAGCTGATTGATATCTTCAGCAAGATCAAAAAGTGCCAGGATATGAGAAAAAACTACCAGTTTCAATCAGTCCAATTGAACTCCCAGAATCCAAAAAACAGGGACGACTGGGAGATATATCCTGAGCCACCACAGCCATCCTACGATGCAGCCACAAAGACCGAAATCAAAGGTGAAACAAAGCCTGACTGGGAAGTTTTTGATAAGGACTCAGTTGCCATCCCAGAGTACACGGATGAGGACAATGAGTTTGACTACACCTTGAACGCTGACGGTACGTATGTGGTTTTCTCCAAATCAGACGATAAAAAGCTGATAAGCGACACTATTCCGACGTTGAGAGAGTACTACATTGATCTGGAGTACATCGCTAATCTTTCTTCTGACGGACCAATGAAATCGTTTGCTTTCAAGAGATTGCAGTTTTTGGAGGCCAGATGGGCTATGTACTCCTTACTGAACGAGTTCAACGAGATTCAGCAGTCAAAAACGAACCCGCACAGAGACTTCTACAACTGTAGAAAAGTCGATACCCACGTCCACCACTCAGCATGCATGAATCAGAAGCATCTTTTGAGATTCATCAAGCACAAGTTGAGACACCACGGTGACGAGGATGTTATCTTCAGAGACGAGCGTGTTTTGACTTTGAAAGAGGTATTCCAATCCCTAAATTTGACCTCCTACGATCTATCTATCGACACATTAGATATGCATGCTCACAAGGACACTTTCCACAGGTTTGATAAATTCAATTTGAAGTATAATCCTGTTGGAGAATCGAGATTGAGAGAGATCTTTTTGAAAACAGACAACTTTGTCAACGGAAGATACCTTGCTGAATTGACAAAGGAGGTTATGCATGATTTGCAAATCTCCAAGTACCAGAACATGGAGTACAGAGTCAGTATTTACGGTAGAAATCTGCAGGAATGGGAAAAGTTGGCAAGCTGGATTATCAACAATAAGCTCTTCTCCAACAACATCAGATGGTTGGTTCAGGTTCCAAGATTGTATGATATCTACAAAAAAACAGGATTGATCAACAACTTCCAGGATATCCTGAACAACATTTTTGTTCCCTTGTTTGAAGTGACAAAAAACCCAAAGGTTTCTCCTAATCTGCATATTTTCTTGCAGAGAGTGATTGGTTTTGATTCTGTGGATGATGAATCAAAGATTGATAGAAGATTGATGAAAAAGTTCCCTCCTCCATCCAGCTGGGACTTTAGCTATAATCCGCCATATTCTTATTACTTGTACTACCTGTACAGTAACATGTCATTTTTAAACCACTGGAGATTGAAGAAAAACTTCAACACCTTCAACTTGAGACCTCACTGTGGTGAAGCTGGTGACCCAGAGCATCTGATCTCTTCTTACTTGTTATCACATTCCATTTCCCATGGTATTTTGTTGAGAAAGATTCCATTCGTTCAGTACTTGTTTTACTTGGATCAAATTGGTATCGCAATGTCGCCGTTGTCTAACAATGCGCTGTTTTTGACTTATGACAAAAACCCATTCCAGTCCTTCTTCAAAAAAGGTTTGAATGTTTCCTTGTCCACTGATGATCCGTTGCAATTTTCATACACTAAAGAGCCTTTGATAGAAGAATACTCTGTCGCAGCGCAAATATACAAGCTGTCTAATGTGGATATGTGTGAGTTGGCTAAAAACTCTGTTCTTCAGTCTGGTTTTGAGGACAAAATCAAAAAGCACTGGATTGGAAAGAACTTTTTGAAGCCAGGCGTTGAGGGCAATGATATTGAGAAGTGCAACGTTCCTGACATCAGAGTGAGTTATAGATACGACACCCTGAAGACGGAGCTTGAGCTGATTAATTATTTTGCTAGCCAGTAGGTTTTGAGTAGTTACGTATTTTGCAGCCAGTAGGTTTTGAGTAGTTACGTATTTTGCAGCCAGTAGGTCTTGAATAGTTTAGTATTTTGCAGCCAGTAGGTCTTGAATAGTTTAGTATTTTGCAGCCAGCAGTTCTTATATAGTTACTTATTTTGCAGCGAGTAGATCTTATACAATTACTTATTTTGCACCGAGTAGATCTTATAAAATTGCATATTTTGCAGCCAGTAGAACTTATAAAATTGCATCTTTTGCAGCCAGTAGAACTTATAAAATTGCATATTTCACAGCCAGTAATTCCTATATAACTGACTATTCTGCAGCCAGTAGATCATATACAATTAATTACTTTGCAGCCAGTAAATCCTATATAGTTAATTACTCTGCTAACCAGCAGACCTATATAGTTACTTACTTTGCAGCCTTTAGTTTCTATACAGCATGGTACTTTTTCTTTATACTATCTGAGACCTCCAAATTCAGGCTGTGAAAGTTGTTCAAAGTTGGCAGCAGAACTTTGTAGTTCATGGGGCCAAGCGCATCTATAATATTGCGCACTGTCCCGCCTCTTCTGTAGATGTGCTTTGATTCTTTGATGTCAATGTATTTTAGTTCTCCGTTTATTTTGAATATTGGGTTGTAAACTACTCCGTTTTGTTTGTCGTTTTTCTTCAGCCATCGGTAGTTCAAAAACTCAATGGTAGTTTGGTTCTCATATATTAATCTCAGATGTATCGCCAATAAAGAAGTCAAAGAAAGCAGAGCTAGCGAACTAAGACTCAAGTACATTATTGAAAGACCAAGCCATTTTCGAAGCATTACTAGCCGATACAGCGACACTACAAATATTATAAGAGAATTGAGAATGTTTAATGCTATGTACTGTAGAAATACCTTGTAGTTACTGTAGTTTATAATTATTCCTAGCCATTTGCAGAAATGATCAAACTTGTAAACACATATTCCAATCTTTTTTGAATGGTGGGTTCTGTTCAGTTTAAAACTTTTGCAAATATCGCAATATTCATAGTAGTATATTTCGTTCGTTGTATCAAGAGCTGCAAGTGGTTGTTTCAGGTAATTCTCATTCAAGTTACTGTAAAACAATATAAGAAACAGGAGTATATTGTACAGTGAGACAACTGAAACTATGATGAGCAGAGGCAAATAGGTATTGAGGTCATGTGAAAGCAGATATACAAGAAATACAGCTATTAAAGCCGACACAGCCGCCAGATTTAAAAGAACAGCAAGAAATCTGTTTATGATGAGCCTGTTTTTTGGTGTGTTGTATGGTTTTGGAATGATTCTTTCCACGTGCAGATCAAGTTTGCTGAGCGCTCTGAGATCAAGCAGCATCAGTTTGGTGATAATGGTGGGTAAATTTTGGATAGATTTGAGGCAGCTGGTGGTGCAGAATGGTTGTTTGTTGTGTAGAATTGTGGTGTTTTGGTGCAAATAATAAAGTTCAGATGGTGTAAAGTGCAAAATAGCAAATAACGCTACCATAAGTGTAAATAGTAAACGCTACCATGTTGAGTCTTTTGAATTTTTTATTTTCACGAAAAAAAAATGGGTATAAAAAAAAACAAAATAAGAGGTTGGTTAGCGAATTTAACTATGTTTACATTAGTTTTAACAATATACAAGCGTAAACAAGTTTCTTGAAAAAGCAGTGTTACGTTTTGATTTAGTGATATTTGAAACAAAAATATATACTTGACTGTTGCTAGGGTCAGGGAATGGGTTGACTATGTTGATATGATGTTTTCTTCATGATTTAAATTGCTATTATCCCCGCATTTATAGTACATTTTTATTTTTGCTTTGAGTTTAATGTGTTGCCATCAGGCGTTTTAAATTTGTTGGACTTTTAAAGTGACTCTTTCTTTTGAGTCATGATCTGTTGTACTTCCTTTGTTAATACATTAATCGTGTTCTATAATTCTTAAAGATGCCTGTATGTTATTGATATTGTTATTATTAACAAGATCTGTTACCATCTTGTAATAAATGTATTGCCCAATCAAAAGCCATGATTCGAACCTAATATCACTGTTTGAATATATATTTGTCCATATTGTGTTTCATTTTGAGAAACTATTTCTTGAAATGTTTTGTTTTAAATATTCACTCGTTATAATTGACAGACATAGCATCGGAGATAAAAATAAATTGAGAGTTACCTCATTAAACCAGTTTTCTACAACAAAATACAGGTTTTTTCATTTCAGTTACCTCATTAAACGAAAAAAATGCAGTTTTTTGAAAATCCACATGCCTCATTTGACGAAACTTTATTTAAATCCGATACTCTGAAATAAATTTTTAAGTCCGATAATTTAAGGTAGATTTATTTAGATCCGCTGATTGTCAAAAACACCTTAAATATCAACAAAAGAGCCACAAGGTGTTCTTTGCTTTATTGCAAAACATAGATGTTGACTTGAAATCCTTCTGATTATTATTTAAATGTTGTATACAATGTTTAAATAACGTCTCTGTGAGATATACTGCAGTTTACAACTATAATGTCCCAAAGGGGAAATTTTTATATGATGTCTCAAATAGGAAACACTTTTCCATAATTATGTCCGATTTTTTTCTGAAGCACCTTACGAAAACCAAAAACCAATAAAAAACAAAGTTTTTTTGGCATCACCAGTGACAGCCCAGAAACCGCGCATGGTTTTTTGAAATACTTGCTGGTACCGCCTCCAAAAGAGGCTTACCAAAAAAGCTTTTCTGAGCACAGAAACAGCCACTCACAGCTGAGCAGTAATCCCTACCTTCACATCGGATTTAAGCCCACAACTTTTTCTTTTTCTACAATTTTCGACGGACTTAAGCACTGAAACTTTTCTGTCTCAGCCGTGTTACGCGTAAGAAATCAACTTTGAAATTTCAAAAACATCATCTCTGAAATATAAATCACTGCACCAAAACACCACCCAAAAAACCTCACCACTATGAACAAATCCAAAGTTTCTGCGGGGAGCATCACCAAAAACTTACAGCCAAAACCCAAACTCAAACAAGCAACTCTGCAGGCGTTTTTGAACCTGAAAGCAGCAAGCACAGCGGTCATAAATCCGGACACTGTTGCTGTAATTCCAGAGTCTGTGACAGCTAAATACAGCAATTTTTTTGCTGATGGCGCTGGTTTGAACGAAAATGAACTTTTGGCGCTTGAAAGGGAAACCATCCCGAACGACTGGTTCAAACTTCTGGAACCTATCTTCAAGCAACAATTCTTTCTGGATTTGAAGAAATTTGTTATCGCTGAGTACAAGCAGCACACAATCTACCCACCGATGGATGAGATTTACTCGTTTGCACATCTTACCGATTTAGGTAACATTAAATGTGTGATTATTGGACAGGATCCCTACCATAATGAGGGTCAGGCACATGGATTAGCTTTCTCTATTAAGAACTCAAAACTCAAAAGTCTCCCACCATCTTTGAAAAACATTTACAAAGCTGTCAGACTGAACTATCCTGATATCGAGAATCTTGATGACAGCTACGGAAATCTCAAAAATTGGTCCAATCAGGGTGTTCTTCTGACAAATAGACTGCTCACAGTAATGAAAAACAAACCATTATCGCACAAGAATAAAGGGTGGGAAACTTTTCAGGATCAGCTGCTGATCAGTCTTGTGAACTTCAAAATTCAGCACAACCAGAAACTGGTTTTTATGCTGTGGGGTGATCAGGCCAAAAACACAGTCTACAAGAACCAGAAACTGATGCACGTGATCAACGAAAACAGCACCATGGTGAAGCTGATTGAAAACGTGCATCCATCACCGCTGAGCTGCAACAGAAAGCTTTTGAATCCCGTGACGAAGGAGAAGGATTTCAGACCCTGGTTTGACAAACGTGACTTTCAGGAATGCAACAACTGGCTGAAAGAAAATGGGCTGGCTGAAATCAACTGGGGGAATGTTGAAAAGAAGGGTTGAGATTGGTTTTGTTGTGATGCGTTAGGTCACGTGTGAGCTGGGCCAGTATGGCATGGCGTGGTGTGACGTGGTTTTACGTGGTTTTGTGATGTGTGAAGTGGCTTTGAAGCATTTATTTTGCTTCTTTCAGTGAAGGTTTTAAAGCAGTTATTTAACGAGTATATGGTAGCGGTGCCGGGTCAGTCTGTGAGAAACTTGTCTTTTCTGCAGCTAAATCAGGGGTTTTCTGAGCAGCCAGCCGCTCTGGATGGTCCCGCTGGAGTGAGCTGTCTGAGCAACCAGTCTATCTGTGTCTGCGAAACGAGAATATGTGGATTCTGATGCTGGAGTGAGAATGGGTCACGTGATCTTGAGCTCAGAGTGTTTTTAACTCCGACGCATTTAACCTCCTGGGAACGACACCCGAAAGGTCAATTTTTGAGCTAGAGGGGCGTATAGTTTTGCTGAGCTCCGCCGTCGTTCCACTGTATTTTGAATTGTCGCTCATCTGTGACTGATATACTGTTTTTTTAGCCAAGAATACTGGCTGGAAAAAAACTAGTGCTGTGAAGAAATGGTTACTAGGTTAGGAAGTAACTGTTTTGTATATAGAAGAGAATATATAGCCGAACCAGCCGCTTCAAACCAAAGTAGCACACATGTGAAATCAAACAGACAAATAAGCCACTGTTTACCTAGCTAGCACGCTGTAATCACGGACCCAGAAGTAGCTGGCGCACTGATTAAGTCCGATAGTTAAGTCCTATATCATTCGGTCACGTGATTAAACGCATCAGAGTCACGTGCTCCATCTCTTTTTTTCTACCGCACAGCAAACCTGATCCTCAAAAACTTTCAAACTTTCAAAATCCCAGATCTGAAATAACAAACACCACCAACAAAAAACACGTCAAACCACTGCAAAGCATTTCATTGCGCCATTTCTATTATTTTCCCTTTATTTCCTCTTTTGGAAACATCTCTCCAGAACAATGAACGGTTTAACAAATGTGCAGCTGATTGTAGAAGAGTACACCAGCAGATCAGAAAATGAGGATTCAGTTTCTTCTTCTTCAAAGACGCTCACTCCATCTGAAACACCTGATCATCACGGCACTGTTTCCGTGCAAGAATCACAAAAACCTGTGCTGAAAACTGAGCTGAAAACTGAGTCAGATGACCAAGAACTCGTCAGTGACGACCCCAAAAACATGTTTCGAGAACGTGATGAGTACTACAAACACATCAACCACAAGTTCAAAGACAACCCTGTGACGGCGAAGTTGGCACGGGACTTCTTCTTTGACTCCAGCGAGTTTGAGATAGGCGTCTCCTCTGTCCGAACGCTGAGAAGAACGCGTGAAGTTAACGATGGTAGTGACAAAACAGGTGCCAATGATGGTAATAAAACAGGTGCCTATGGTACCAAAAATACAGGTAGCAATGGTAAGAAAACAAGTAGCTTTGATAAGAAAACAGGTGGCAAAGATACCAAAAACAGAAGCAGTGATGATAAGAAAGTCATAAATAACGTTGATAGAGACTATGACGCAACTGATAATGATAGAGAGGATAAAACACCTGATAATGATAGAGAAGATAAAACAAACAACACTGCCACCAAAGAAACAAAACCCGCTGACCGGGAGTATGAGGCCCGCTTTGAGGAGCTGTTCAAGCTGAAGAAGGCTGTTCTGATCAAGCGAATGATCAAAAACGAAAGAAACGCACGTGTGAAGGACGCCAAAATCAAGAGTCTGGCTGCAGAACTGAAGCGTATAAGCGCAGTATCAAAAACCAGCGTTGCCAGTAAGGCTAGCATGGAAGCGCTAGATGAAAAGATCAGGCACAAGCAGCTGCTGCTGCAGAAATGTGAGCTTGATCTGCTGACGAAGCAGTCTGAAATAGATAGCCTGTTGCCGTGTGAAAACAGTGAAGAGCACAGCGAAAAGATGCAGAATGTTCACAGTCTGACGCTGCAGCTTAAAAAGGCGATTGCCAGCTACAGAAAGACGCTGAACAAGAAGGCTGTTGATGTTGATTCGGCTGAGAAAAGTAGTGACGAGTCCTCCATAGGAGTGAAGAGAAGTCTTGCCAAAAAGGCAGATGTTGTCGCTGGAAGCAAGAGAGTGAAGGTTGCTGTTGCTGTTGCGGGTGAGTATGGTGAAGCAAAGAAACTTGATAGCGTGAAGAAAACTGTGAAGGTGAAGCAGGATGTGAAGGTAAAGCTGGATGTGAAAGTGAAGGAAGATGTGAAAGTGAAGCAGGATGTAAAGGCGAAGCAGGATGTGAAAGTGAAGGAAGCTGTGAAGATGAAGGTAACCAGACCTGTGAAAGTGAAGGAAGTAAAAGTGCAGGACGATCCAGACCTGGAAACAGAGTCAGAAGACGAGACCTACAGCGAGTACCTGCTAGAGAAGCAGGACCTTTTTTCGCTCACCAAGCTCCCAGAAGTCTCTCGCAAGAACTCTTTCTTTGTGGAAACGCTTCCTGCCACCTGTGCGTTTCTGGAAGAGCCAGCCGATCTGCTGCACTTTGCAGACACGCTTTTTGAAAAGGGCAGAATCTTTGCGGTGAATGAGCATGCTCATGTAGACGTTGTTATCTCACCGTTATGGCCAGCTCTGAAGGAAAGATACGTCATTTTTGGCAACCCAGATGTCAAAGCGATCAATGGGTTTTCGATTGATTCGTTGAGGGAAATATATGATCTTCTGCAGCTGAACAACTACATCTATTTCGGTGAAAACGATGAGGACCTCAACAGCCTGCTGTTTGAGTTTTATTCGAATATGCTTGAGAGAAAAAACGAAGCCAAGTATGACTATAAAAAGGTCTCTATTTTCAAGGCTCTGATTGTGAAATGGAATGCTTATGTGACTAGTAAAAGTGACTCTGACAGAGCCGCCATGCTGGAGACTGCTGAGAGGATTTATATGCAAAAAAAGCTGCCTCTGCACTTTGTAAAGTACATCTCCAGTTACATCTACGGCAGAATCATACTGCCAGAAGCCAGAAAACTGACCAAGTACAAGGGATTCTCTGACAAAACGTATGGAGAGCTGATGTCTGATTTCTTAACACTGGTTTTTGACAAGTGCGAAATGAACAGCAGCACTAGCTATGTTGATCTGGGTTCTGGTATCGGAAACACGAATTTCTTTGCGTCTCTGAGTTACAATGTGAAAAGCAGTTTTGGCTGTGAAATAATGAAGAACCCATCAGATTTCTGCATACAGTACCAGGCGTACTTTGAAAAAATGCTGCAAGTGTTTGGAATTAGCAACCACACTGTTCTTGAGTTCGACTTGGAGAAATCATTCATGGATAATGACAATGTGAAGGAGAAGCTCAAGACATGTGACATCCTTTTGCTCAACAACTTCATCTTCTCCCCCGAAATCAACATTGAGGTGACTAAGCTGATCAAATATTTGCCTGAGGGTGCAAAAATAATCCATTTGAAGCCCATCCAGACTCTGGAGAAACAAAACAGTCTGAGAAGAAGAACTGAGCACATCAATTACAACGAAAACATACAGCGCCCATTGAACTTTCAAGAGTCAGACCGTAATACTTCAAGCACAGCTTCAGTTGACGAGGCTGACAACAAAATCTTTGGAAGCATCAAGGACTTCAGGGGGAACGATAGATTGCTTATTACAACAAAGTACCAGATGCCTAATGGCGACATGGTTTCCTGGACGAGCAACAGCAATCAGTACAACTACTTCATAACTGAGATTTCAGGCTGAGAGTGCTTTTGGAGATGGTGGGCACGAACGAAAAAGGCTGGTGTGATGGGTTGTTGTTTTAGCATTTTATATAGTTGAGGGGGTTAGTGAGCTGGTTCAGAAAAGGTTTAATGAAGAGATTCAATAAAGAGATTCGATAGAAAGATTCAATGGAGATTCGATAGAAAGATTCAATGGAGACTCAATAGAAAGATTCAATGAACAGTTTCAATAAAAAGATTCAATGAAGAGATTCAATAAAGAGATTCAATAGAAACATTCCAGCAAACATTTTCTCAGCCACCTCGCTGCACACCTACTTCAAGGCCTCCTTCTGAGAACTCAAAAGCGTGAACACTGGCGCCTGCAATCTTTCTCTTCCCTTCAAGAAATCCAGCTCCATCACAAAGGCAAACTCCAAAACCTTACAGTTCAGCTTCTTGACAAGCTGGTAGGCTGAAACGGCTGAGCCTCCAGTGGCAATGATGTCGTCCACAATAATAACATTTGATCCCTCAGGCATGGCATCCATCTGCATTTCAAACACGTCTGAACCGTATTCCTTGAAGTAGGTGGCCTGAACAACCTGGCCGGGCAATTTTCCGGCTTTTCTCACTGGAATGAATCCACATCCCAAAGCTAGCGCCAAGGAAGGTCCAAACAAAAAGCCTCTGGCTTCTAATCCCACAATGTAGTCAATCTTTGTGTTCTGGTACTTTTCTTGGATGTGTATTAGAAAGGCGTTGATTAGTTTCTGGAACAATCTTGGTGACGCAAAAATTGGCAAGAAATCTTCAAATAAGATCCCCTGGGATGGGAAGTTTGGGTATTGGTGTAGTGCTGATCTTAGCTCAATAGCTAGCGACTCTAAAGTTTGTTGGGGAATGTTAGAGGCTTCAAGTTGCTGTTCAGGAGTGTTTTCTTCCACAATGTCGATTTGTTCTGGCATGTTTTTTGTTATGGTTTTAGTAATGGTTTTATTAATGAGTTATTGGTGTGCGGTTTGTGTCTTTACTTTGATTCAGAAGTTTTTGCACTTGTTTTTATATCAATTCTGTTGAAGTTTGTGTCATCATGCTAAAAAGTAAAATTACCTTTAGCTTAAAAGAGTAACATGACATGGGTAAGAAACACGGTAAAAAAAAAAAAAAAAAAAAAAGAAAAAATTAAATAAAATAAAAAAAGAAACTTTTACCTGCTCCTGTGTTTTTACATAAGCATAATAATTACGTTCAATATTCTTGACAGTTTTTATTTAATTCAAACGGTTGACTACAATTGTAGTATTACTGTACATTTTTGTTGCGGCAAAGGCGGTAGAAAAAAACGCACCCATTCAGGGTAACTCAGTTTTGGATTTTGGGTAGCCAAAAAAAAGAGGCAGAAATTGCCTGTTTTGGAATTTAAAAAACGGGATCTCCGTGAAAAACAGGCCTGCGCGTGACCTACGTTTTTTTTTTTATTTTTTTTTTATTTTTTTTTTACTTGTTTCTTTTTCGCACTTGGTTTCCCCGGAGCAAGTTCTTGAGCTGATGTTTTTCCCAATGCGGACAAACGCGTGGCTGTCTAGCAAAACATTTCATAGCAGATCTGCATTGTGAGTGAGGCAGTAGAGGGACGGCGTGACTGGAGTTTGTAGGTGAGGAACGAGTCATGTGACAAGGCAGCATAGAATGGATATTTTTAGTGCGATCTTTGCTCTTCAAAGGCATGTTTTGGTGTTTTTCTGTGCTGTGAAGTGGTGGTTGAAGTAGGGCTATTTTGCGCTGCATCTGAACTATTTCTGTTAGCATAACAACGTTTTCTTTATGTCCGATGGTATTTGTTTACATTTATGTTTTTTTTTTAAAAAAAAAAAACTTTTATTTGTAGTTTAAGTAGTCTTGTTACCATCTGTTTAATGATTAACAAAAAAGATACAATCGAACTGTCAACATTTTTTGAAAAAATGAAATCCAGGGTTTGCACATGCAGTGTTCTCCTAATTGATCAATCTATTTTGCCAAAACTATGAAGCTCTCTACAAAAAAGCAACCCTATTTACGTTACAGTCATGTGCATGCACTGCTATGAAAGCGTTGTATTCATCTGCCATGAAAATCGGCTCACCAGTGCGTATATTCTGACACATCAGCAAATAAAACCCCTTTTGACGTCCTCACTTTATCTCTGAGCACAGAACTGGCTTATTTTCTATTGCAAAACTATTTTCTTGCTGCTCATAGATCTCCGAAACATGCATCGTGATACCAAAACCTGATAGGCCAATGAAGCAATTCTTGCACAGGTTTATTTTTATTTTAAAACAAAATATGCAGCCAAACAGAATATACACACACAAATGTCCCTACCACCATATCATATCGTTCACTTCTCTTCTTTGTGCTAAACAAACACTGAATTATTATAGATGAAACATTGTTTGTATAAATCACGTGACATTTATTAAATTATTTACATTTTTTTTTTTTTTTTTTTTTTTAAAAAAATAAAAAATTCCACGTAGCCTTTTCTGTCGTTCAAAGCATTTTAAAATCATGTAAATAGTTGCAAATAAAACATATATTTAATCAACCAAAAGATAAAAAAACTTACTTAAAATTTTTTTGGGGCTGTTACTATTGGAATCTGTAGTAAATTACATATTTTATTCTATTCATAATGTCTGTTAATTTTTTTGACTTGCAAAAACTCTTTGCTCAATCTGAGCCTATCAACATCCAACCCAGATTTGTGATTCTGGACCATAATAACCAGTTTCATGTTTTGGTGTTTTCCATTTTGAACTTGATTTTACTATCAATACTCTTCCAACAATACACATCAGCTGGTGGAAAAAGGTTTAAAATCTTCAATGTGATAAAATACATATTTTTAGCTGCAGTTTCCTCAGTGCTTATTGCTCTCGACATTATCTTTATCAGCAATCTTGTTAACGCTTATTTATAAAATATGAATATGTTGAGTTTTCATATAAAATTTTAAAACCCTGATGATTACATAGTATGTTGTTTTTTTGGGCTGGTGCTTTAGAATTCACAAAGTATTTTTGCTGCCTTATCTATATAAAAAAATATTTGGTACCATTGAAGTTTTCCAAAAAAAAGAATGTTGACATCTAACGTGGCTTAACCTGTGGAAATTTACTAGATTTATTAAAAAGAAAAAAAAAATACACACATTTTTATCAGATTCAAAGACCAGCCATGTTAATCGATGGCTTGTTTCACTGATCCAACTGATTTGTTTGCCATCAGCAAAATCCCGAAACCAAGTTTTATTAACCATGGGATTTAATGCCTTATATTGCACGTATTGTTTTTGCGATAAATTTGAAATATATACGTATAAAATTCTATTTAAAATTTAAAAATTGTCATTTTTAACATTTTCTATGTATGCTAGGTACAAGTAGCCTTTACGCTAATATGGTTTTGGTGGAAATCCGATACAGAGCAAGTCACATGAAGGCTGCAAACATTTTCTTCATATGCCGCAATTATTTTGCCTGATGTGAAGCAAAATTTTGGACACTTAAAAGAATCTCTAGCTATTGTATCCCAAAATAATAACAAAACAAAGTAACAATTTGCACTAGGGAATATATAGTTTTGCTTTTTAGGCTTTTCTTTTTTGAACTCAACTCTGAGTATCAGAAAAAAGATCTAATGCAAACAATATATTTTTACAGAAGACTTGTTTGTAAGAAAATTGAAAGAAAACATAAACCTGTATGCTAAGTAGGAGATGAGGTCATTAACAAAGGTGATTGTATACCCTGTGATATTTTCAAGATATTTGTAGCTTTAAATTAGGCATCCAAGAGAAACCTTCAACTGGTAATTAAGTGACTGTATTTCCAGGGTAAAAAAAAACACTATGTTAGTAATTTAAAAAAAAAAAAAAATCTTCCAATGGGAAAAACTTCTCAGTTCTGAATTAGGGATTTGAAAAAACATGTTTAACTTTTAAGAATGGCAGCGTTAAGGCTGATTTTTTAAATAACGCAAACTTTGGGGGTTAAAAGAAAAATGTAGTGACTATGATAATAATAATAATTTTTTTTTTTTAATAAAATTGTGTTAAATAATTTTATTTGTCCCCTGTTTTAACAACAAACATAAATAATTCTACTTTTTTATTTTTTATTTTTTTTTTGTAAGAGCAAAGTAGCGTAAAAACTGGACATTATTTTCAAAAAGCGCCAACTTAATTGCGGTTGGATTTCTATTGCAAAATAATAAACTGATAAGCAAGCAATAGATTTACATTTGGGTGATTAATTTTTTTTTTTACGACGCAATTTCAATTCATTTTATTTCAATGAATGCAAAAATTTGCATATGCAACCGCAACGCAAAACACCGAGTAATAAATTTATTTTCTCGTAACTGAAAATCTGTTGTTTTTCTTTTTCATTATTTTCCACCTATTTTGAAAACTGTTTAAACAAACAAAAAAAAAAGTAAAAGTTAAAACACTTGTTGTGGATTATATTCTAAGAATGCAAGCTTTTAGGTAGTAGAAAAAGAAACTTTTGCGGAATTTTTGTTCTAAAAAAAACAGCAAACTGGTGATATAATCGTTTTCGTAAACAAACCTTCAAGCACATAATGCAAAAAGTCATTAAATCCTGGAAAATTAGGTTGAGGGATTTAAATATTTTTTTAAATAATTAGAGGAATTAAAGGGTAAAGATACGTTACCGAAGCTTAATTCCCGCATTTTTGTTTGTTTTTTTTTTTAATATTGGAATGTTGCAGCAAATTTAAAACCGAGAATGGCTGAAAAGTTTCAAGAAAAGTGAATACTTGTTTACGCTTTAAAGTAAATTTAAAAGCTTTATAGCCACAGAGAATTAAAAGCTGGCGATTGTAAGAATTCAGTTTTAATTACCAGTGACTATTGAGTTATTCACTAAAAAAAACTATTCTCTCGTAGTTCGTGTTTGCAGCTTTAATATATAAAAATAAAGAAAGGGGTGTGTATTATGATTGTTATTCTTTTACTAAATATATATACTGCTAGTAGTTATTTTTAATAGGGCTTCTACTTGATCATTAAATATACTCAAAAAAATAAGTTTTTAGTGCAAATATATACATATTTTTTTATATATTTTATGAACCAAGAAAAAAAAATGCTGATAGACAATATTAGAATGAGTAATAAACTCTTAAAAATTTTGCTATGCTTAAATCTAGCTGCAATAGTCACTATGGCTGCAGGAGCCAACATTAAAGGGTGTTCCTTAGATAAAAGCAACTTAGAAATTGGGGGTTTCACAGGAAATATTTACTATTATCCATGGTCAAATGCTAACTATATTTCAAACAGAGTAAGCGTAACAAACGCAGCCTATTTGGGTGGGGGCTATGCTGCAAATCCAAATCTTGTAACGGCTGGTGATGGACATGTACCAACAAAGCCTGCTACTATTGCCTATAATGTTTACACATCGGTTCTGGATTGGTCGTATACAAAACTGGTTACTACGGCTGAATCTTGGGGGCCACAAACATCCTTGCTTTTACAAAATGGATCTAACCCACAAATTTCACTTACAAATTATGTTATGTCTTTAAATGGTTATTTGGTACCAAATATTACTGGAACTTATACATTTTCTATAGATGTAGGTGATGATGCTTCATATATGAGTATTGGGGATGGACATGCTACTTTTGGTTGTTGTGAGGCACCTGCAAGAAGTGTTGGTATGGTTGTGGCTAATGCTCAACTACAAAAAGGAACTGCTGCAGCTGCAGCTGTTAGTGTTACTATAAATTTGGTTGCTGGATATGTTTATCCAATAAATGTTTTCTATATTAATTTAATTAATGGTGGTGCATATACATTTTCATATACTGATCCAAACGGCGTTAAAAGTAATGATTGGTCTGGATTTGTGTACAGTTCTTTTGATATGGACCAAAATTCCTTATGCACTGTCGTCAATTCCGTTCAAGAACTTACATCAGTTTGGACCGGTGTTGAAACCGTTTCTTCAACACAAATAAGTTCAACAACTTCTTTAACTACAGTTTCATCAGCCAGTACCTACCCAGCAGTTTCAGAAACCGTCATAATAGAGAATGTAAAGGTTTTTGAGCTTGATCCTGTAACTCATCAAACATCAACAAGATATAGTGTATATGGTGGATCTTTAACAAGCACATACTCTACTGAGATATCGATGATTGGTTCAACAGGAGTAAGCGTAATATTTGATGTAGAAATTCCATACTCTACCTCTATAAAAACATCATACACATATTACACTGGCTCAACAACAAGTTCTTCTATATCACTCAGTACTATTACTACAGGTTTAACTCCTTATGTTTATGAAAACGTTTACATAGCAACCCCAGTTGTGTACTTTAGTAGCACAGTGTTAACCCCGGGAACTGCTTCAGTAACAACAACATACTCTTCTCTCATAACTACACTGACTGATACAAATGGCCACGTTAGTATTGGTACAACCTTTTATGTTGCAACACCACTTTCAACGTTTACTTCAACTTCGACAAGTTTCTACACTGGGTTAATAATTAGCACAGCTGGAACCATTGTTAACACGATAACTCCATCTTCGGGTGCTCCATATGTTTCCAATGTTGTTGTTATTGACGTTCCAGATGCAAGAACACAAACTACCGTTTTTACTCCAGCTTCAGATGGTATAACAGGAACATACAGCACTACTAACACAACTTTAATAGGTGAAAATGGAACTCCAACAATAAAAACGATTTACTACGTTAAAACACCACTTTCAACGTTTACTTCAACTTCGACAAGTTTCTACACTGGGTTAATAATTAGCACAGCTGGAACCATTGTTAACACGATAACTCCATCTTCGGGTGCTCCATATGTTTCCAATGTTGTTGTTATTGACGTTCCAGATGCAAGAACACAAACTACCGTTTTTACTCCAGCTTCAGATGGTATAACAGGAACATACAGCACTACTAACACAAC
>JAFNJT010000060.1:44521-56287 GCA_019649525.1 Hanseniaspora lindneri
AACCGTGGAAGAAGTTGTTTCCTACTATTACACCACTGGTACTGACAATGTTGTGAAATTGACATCTGGTAGTTCAACTGTTGGGCAAATGACATCGTCATTGTCGTCTCAGTCAATTGTTAGTGGTAACACATCAGTGGCATCCAGTTCTTCTGGAAATAGCTTCATTACTTCGACTGGAAAACCTGTTTATTTCAATTCTTCAACATCGGGTGGCAGCATGCTTTCTTCAACATCTGTGTTTTCATCAAGATTTAGTTCCAGTATTTCTGTGTCAAGTTCACAGACATATTCACCTACATCATCATCATCATCGTCGGCAGTATCTGAAACATCAAGCTCTTCAGCTATATCATCTGAAAGTTCAAATTCCTTTACTCCAACTTATAATCCAGAGTATTCAATTGATTACCAAAGTCAACAATCTTCTGAGACTGTAACACCAACATCAAATGATTGGAACACGCTAGCTACATCAAGTAATGATCCTACAAGTGAAAATAGCTACTCATCTCATACAACAATCTTATCTTCCAAGACATACGACAGCTTTACGGTATTACAACCTACTTCAAGTACATCATCTTATAATATTGAAAGTTGTCAATCTGGGGATTGTTCTGTGGTTGCGACACCAACATCCTCTATTAGTAAAACAACTCAAACTTTACAAAAGGATTCAATCAGCTCTTCAAACTTTGCTACCTCTTCACCACAAGATAGTGACTCAACTACCCTTCAAAAATCAGCCCAGAGTTCTCATGGAACAACTTCAAAGTTATACCCAACGGACACTTCTTTGTCAAGTCATACTTTACTAACGACGACTTCTACATCGCTTTCAAGTCCTGCATCGACTGCTTCTCATACTGCTACCAAACCATATGACAATAAAGCAGCAAATATTGTTCACAAAAACTCCATTAAGAAACTATTTGTTGTTTTAGTATCTTTGGTAATATTCGTTTAAATCCTCCATTTTTGTTTATTATTAAAGGCTTTTAATACAAAAATTAATTTTAAAATTCAAAAAAAAAAAAAAATCACAATTTAGTTCTTTATTATATTAATTAATAAATTCAAAAACTCATAGTTCGTTTAAGGAAATAAAAGATATCTTATAGATTATTTGTATTTTAAATTTATATATTGTTAATTTAATGGTTTATAAAATATCAATAAAAACAGTGAAGACTTACATCTTTTTAGCAGTAAATAAAGTTAATAACAATGTGCTCTCCCGTATTGGACCTCAATTAAAAAATGTTAAAATCCGACTAACAGACACAGCAATTTTAATAAAAATTTTCAAACGTTGCTAACGAATCTCCACAATAACATGCAAATAAATTTATTTTATCATAGCAAAATTTTATTGTATATAATGAACAAAAACAGCCACTTAATAAAATTATATGTACTGTAACTAGATATTACTCTATAAATATATATTTTATTCCTATAAAATAAAAAAAACTTGTCTACATTGGTAAAAAGATGTGCAAAGCTAAATTTTAAAGTTTCGAAAAAAAAAAAAAAAAAGAAAATATTTTTATATGTAAACAAAATTTTATTTCAAAAGATTAACCAAATACATATAATAATACTGTATGTTTTGAAACAAAGCGAGTACAAGGGTTAACAAGACATATGATTCCATAAAAAGATTTTTAGTGGCTGTTAAAATATCTCACAATAAATGCACATTAATGAAAAATGAATTAGATTATTATTTAAATATACACAGTATATACATTTGCACTACATACCAAACTTTAGCCAAGAAAGATCTTCACCACCTGAATTAGTACTGTTTTGTGAATGACTAGATCTTAAATTGTCGTCGGGTTCTTTAAAACCAAGGAATCCTTGATTTGCACCAGCATTACTTCCATAAAGAGAATTATACATTCCGCTAACATCATGTGGATTGACTTTGCGTTCATTAGTAAAGTTTGGTTTTTGAAGCTGTTGAGACAACAGCGAAACATTGCTGTTACTTAAACTGGTGCTAAAATTATTATTTAACATACTGTTATTGTTGTTATATGGACCAGCCATACCATGTTGCTTAAAAGAGTTGTTGTTAACAGTGGAAGCATTGTTTGTGAAAGAGTGACCTGGAGTTCTGACTGGCATTGTCGGCTGTTGTTGAATCATCTTTCCATTTAAAGATAAAACGTTACTATTGGATATTGTAGTCGACGGAACTTGCGAAATAAAAGTATTATTGTAAAAGTTATGTCCTGAGTTGTTACTGTTTGTAAGCTTGTGCAAATTTGAGGAAAGTGTTGGCGTGTTGAGTTCAGAGGGAGTGGATACTGCGGAGTAAGTGGTGTCAATTCCATTTATTCCAGCAAATGGTGAAAGAGACACTACAGATCCTTGTGTAAATCGTGGTGAGTTTTCCATGAAAGATCCCCCTGAAAGGAATTGAGCACCATTTCCATTATTATAATTTGGGTGCGATGTTGACATTAAAACACTACTGTTAATGTTTTTGTTATTCGTTGAACCTGAAATAGAGAGATTTTTTTTAGGTAATATTGGGATGTTTATTTTACTCGATGTATTGGAGCTTCCAGAAGAGGAAGAAGATCTCCTTGATTTTATTTGAACATTATTTTGAGCAGGCAAAGATTGAGAAAGCATGCTGCTATAAACTCCACCTTTATTTTTCATTGCTGACAGAGAAGAGGAAGAAGATTCTTTTCTCCCTAAAGAAGGATGTGTTATTGGTTTAGCACTCGAACTAATGTTTTTGTTTTTGTTGCTTTCTTTTTTACTTCCATTCAATCCAATAAATTCATTATTTGAAAGAGATACTACTGACGATTTTCTAGATTTAGATCCATTTACAGAAGAATCCGCAATATTGCCAGTAGAGGCATCTTTCTCCTTTTTTTTAGTATTTCTTTTTCTAATTACATCACTTTTCAAAGACAGTGGTCTCATTGTCCCATGCAGTTTATGGAAAAGACCACATGCATTGCATAAAGTATTTCCATCAAGATCTCTTCTCCAAAGAGGAGTCTTGTAAGTTTTACAATTAAAACACTGTTGCGGTAGTTTGTTATCATTTTTAGAGGTGGACGAGGTCACAACCTGCTGAGTCTTGAAAGAGTGTGTTTGTGATTTACCGTTATTACTCGCCACAGATCCTCTTCTGGTTGCAGCTTGCTTGGTTAATTCCAAAACATTTGGTTTTCCAAATCCACCAATAGAATTGTTGTTACCTAGTGACTGGGAATTAGTGCTATTTGGTGCAGAAATTGTAGTAGAACCTAAAGAACTAGGCTGAGATAAAAAATCTTCAACGTTAAAAGCCCAAAAATTAGCAATTTCACCATTTTGCATATTCCCGTTTATTTTAATTGATGCACTTGTGTTTTTAAAATCTTCGTTTTGACCAATTCCAGCCTGGTCATTTTGTTTGCTCATATCATTCATTAAATCCAAATCGTCCGGAAGAATCTCCAACATTGAGTCAAAAACCTTGGGGTTGCTTTTAGAAATTTTGCCGTTGCCATGCGTTTTTTCCAAGTCAGGAATCATTTCTGTAATCAGACTTGTGCCTTGAATAGGAACTGGAACTGTGTTGTTGTTGAAAAAAAAATCGACATCTTCTGAACTTGTTTCTTTAGCCTTTGAAGGTTTTTTCTTGATGTATTTTCGTTTGGGTTTATTACTGTCAATAGATTTTCCCGTGAGCGTGGTGTTAGACTTTGCCGATATGCTTATATCAAGTTCATCATTGCTATCTAAGAGTTTGTTTGTCTCCGTGGAATTTTTAGTGCCGTTCTGTAAAAAGGAATCAAAGTTGCTGAATTGATGTTCACTATCATTATTAACCATCAGGTCTGGCAAATCTAAAATACCATCAAATTGAACTGCGTTGTTAATCAAAAAAGAATTATTGACATGGTTGCTTTCATTTTTACTGTTGTTAACTTTACCGTCTGGTTCATCGCCCATAAGAATATCAATTTCACCGTCTATCAACAGATTATCATTGTTGTCATTCCGGGTTGCATCTGTAAAATTAGAGTTCAAGTATGATGAAAACAATGGGTCATCATTGCTGTGATAGTTAGAATCCATTTGATTGTAAAAAAGATTTTTGTTTCCTATCTTATCGCTGCTCATGTGTGTTTAAATGTATTTGAAAGATAAATCTGTTCTTTTTGAATGATAGCTATTACCACCAGATTGTAAGATCAGAGTATTTTGTTTAGAAAATGGTAATAGAAAATCAAACAAAAAATAAAAATAAAGAGGCTAAATATTAAAATAAACCTTTTCAAAAATTGAATGTTGGCCTTGTATGATAAATACTTGCCGATAAGTCAAAAGTCCCTAAATTATGTTAGAAGTGGTGCTTTTAGAAAGATGCTACAGAATTAATATGATACCTGTTCAAAAAAATAAAAAAAAATATAAACTCTTGAGTGATAAAAATTGGTGAGCTCTGATGCTTCACTTTATATGGTGTTGTATCTATCTCTTTATGTTGAGTATTTGTAATCATATCAATTACTCACTATGGGAGTCAATATTATGAGAGTCATTAAAAAACTGTATAAAGAATGTTAACTTGGGAAAAAAAATTTTTTTTTTTTCCTTCGGGGAAAAGTTTGTCGGAGATTAGAAAAACGGATATAAGAGCAAGAGTCATGGTAAGGTTGTTGGTCATGCCCGATATAAGGATTTAGCGATCTGTGCAACACTAATATTGTATAATTCAGTGGCTATATGATTAACACTGTTGTTGTGATAGAGTCACTATCTTGTATTTAGTTTAGCTTGTGAACGTGACCACAATGGTATGTCATTCGATTATCGTTAGATAATACTTTAGTTAGTTATTACATATTGTACTTTCATCCAGAAAACTTAGTTTTCTTTCTCTAAATTCATGACTCCCAGCGCGTCAAGTAACAGTTAAGTTTTTACCTTTCACATTCCTTCCCTCTATTTATTGCTGCGCGCGCTTTCCGTATACGGACTTAACCGCGTCTTAATAAGCTTTGGTATTGCTATCCTCGATGCTACCATGAAACTCTATACTACTCAATCTGTGTCCGAGAAACCGACTATATACGATCACATGCTAGTGCAGATCGGGTAGCATAGTAATTCCTAAAGAGCGAGTGCAGCATAAATAAAAATGCCCGTTTAGGTAAAAAACGCATCTATGTACTGAATGACTCTTACCGATATTTGCCGTATATAAGAAGATGCTTGCGGATGAAAGTTTACTATGTAATAACTAACAGAAATATTATATATAGAGAATGTAATGTCAAACCGTTGTGGTTACGATCCAGATCTAGATCAAATGCAAGTACGTACATGTAGCACAACAACCAAGAGCTAATCAGGTAGCCACTGAACATACAGACACAAGAGTGATTGTATCCACCGCTGTGTATCTTGATATCGGACAAAATATGTCACCCTACTGAGCCTAGTATTTGCTGAACCTGCGTTTTATAGAAAGAAATAACGCAGATTCATATGATGGAAGGTTCAAATTCTGGTTCCCGGACAACAGTAGTCCGCGAACATGCTTGTATGTACCAATCTGTGATAAATGCGGCAATGCATAGGAAGGTTTCACTCTCGAGTTCGCTTGCAACTGTGAGTATTCTACAATAAAATGTATGTCGATTGGACAAAAAGCAGTACCAGAACAGGAAACGCATAGGAATAGCGATAAGTGCAGTATCAGCAAATATGAACTTGTAGTAATAGAAACTGGATTAATATCATGTAGACGCACACTATGCGATGACTACATATTAACTTGTATTCATAGCAAATGGATTATTATCATGTAGACGTGCACTATGAGCACATATTAAGTTGTGCTCATAGATAATGGATTAATATCATGTAGTCGTACAGTATCAGCAAAAGAAGCACTCACATATCATATTGAGCCGGCCCACTAGAGCCGTAAATATGCGGCAAGCTTATTATTCAAGCTTCCAACAAATCAACGCACAAGAGAGCTGCAAACTTGGTCCTTTGTTGCAAAAACACACATAATAGCCAAATCCCGCATCCTATTTACCTATGCTGCAGCACCAAACTAAGCAAAGGAAGCTTTCAGTTCCTGAAACAAAATCTATCAGTTCGAGAAGAACGACACTTTTTGCAGAGTTGAATCATAAGTTTATTAAAAGTTATATAGTTGAATATTCGCCAACCAAAAAAGAATTGACTATATGTAGAGGGCATAAAGCTTTTGAAATTGATCGGAGACATCGAGCCTCAGGATGATAAAGATCAAAAAATATGGGCTCATGAGCCGCTTAAATACCTTCAACCAAGGCCTAATAGAGAAAAGACGGCTCTAATATTTCCAGGAGCGCATTTGCGCAACTGAAAACTACAAACAAGCGTTCTTTTTCTCCTTAAAAAAAATCTGATTTCCTTTTTCCAATCTGCTTGCCGCAGCCAAAGATAACTAAGAGAGCCGGTTTGTGAGCCCTGTTTCTTCTACTCTCTCTAAAAAAGATATTAAGTGAAAACTATCAACAGAATTAGTATCTGTAGTGGTCAGCCTTGTATGGACCGTTCTTGGCGATACCTAAGTATTCACTTTGGACATCAGTCAAAGTGGTTAACTTGACACCTAGCTTGTCCAAGTGAAATTTGGCAACAGCTTCATCCAAAACCTTTGGCAAAACATGGACACCAATGGCGAATGGACCAGTCTTTTCAAATTCAACAAACTTAGCTCTGAAAGCAGCATCTTCAGACTTGAATAAGGCAATTTGAGCCAAAACTTGGTTGGAGAAAGAACAGGACATGACAAAGGAGGAGTGACCAGTGGCACAACCCAAGTTGACCAATCTACCGTCAGCCAACAAGATGACGTGTCTACCGTTATTCAACAAGTATCTGTCAACTTGAGGCTTAATGTTGACACATTCCTTGGCGTTGGCCTTCAACCAAGCAACATCGATTTCAACGTCGAAGTGACCAATGTTGGAGACAATGGCGTCTTCTGGCATTTGGCTGAAGTGTTCACCAGTGATGATATCTCTACAACCAGTGGTGGTGACGAAAACTTGACCAACGGAAGCAGCTTCATCCATTGGCAAAACTTGGTAACCTTCCATGGCAGCTTGTAAAGCGTTGATAGGATCAATTTCAGTGACGATAACTCTGGCACCCATACCTCTCAAAGCATCAGCACAACCCTTACCGACATCACCGAAACCGGCAACAACAGCGACCTTACCAGCCAACATAACATCGGTGGCTCTCTTGATACCATCGACTAAGGATTCTCTACAACCATACAAGTTGTCGAATTTGGACTTGGTGACAGAGTCGTTGACGTTGATGGCTGGAACTTTCAATTTGCCGTCCTTCATCATCTTGTACAAGTGGTGGACACCAGTGGTGGTTTCTTCAGATAATCCGTAACATCCTTCCAACATTTCTGGGTACTTTTCGTGAACGTAAGTGGTCAAATCACCACCGTCATCCAAAATCAAGTTCAACTTACCGCCATCCTTGAAAGCGTGCAATTGTTGTTCCAAACACCAGTTGTATTCTTCTTCGGTTTCTCCCTTCCAGGCAAAGACTGGAACACCAGAAGCAGCAATAGCAGCAGCGGCGTGATCTTGGGTAGAGTAGATGTTACAGGAAGTCCAGGTAACTTCAGCACCCAAAGCGGTCAAGGTTTCAATCAAAACAGCGGTTTGAATGGTCATGTGCAAACAACCGGCAATCTTGGCTCCCTTTAATGGTTGGTCTGGGCCGTAAGCCTTTCTGATGGC
This sequence comes from Hanseniaspora lindneri, assembly GCA_019649525.1. Taxonomy (NCBI): domain Eukaryota; kingdom Fungi; phylum Ascomycota; class Saccharomycetes; order Saccharomycodales; family Saccharomycodaceae; genus Hanseniaspora; species Hanseniaspora lindneri. The sequence continues at coordinate 52,318 of JAFNJT010000060.1, forward strand.
CATTAAACCTGGCATTTCATGTTCAGCTAATTCGATTTCCTTTCTACCGAAAGCGGCTAAGGAGATATCAGCAACCTTGTATGTTTGAGCTGGAGAAGACATTTTGTGAATATTAGTTGTATAGTATTCTGTGTGGTTTTTGATACTTTGTGTTTTATTTTTTATTATTTTGAAATTTATACGATGTGCTTGTTTAAATATGATGGAATTATTAGCCAAGGTGGAAAATTTTTTTTTAAATTTTTTTTTTACCGTATATAGACAATATCTCAAAAGGTGTGTGGTGGATTGTCCGCCACCCCATATGAAGAAATTGCAGGAGTAAGATACGAATGTTTGTGGCCCAAAAAGGTAAGCAGGCACGTGCAACACAAAAAAAGCAGAGCCCAAAGAGGAAATTTTTTAAAAAGAAAAAAGCAATTAAAAAACCTAAAACCGCTACCATAGTCTATTGGAGATAAGCGAGCTTGATGTTTGTGAGCTTCTAAAGTGCGGACGAAAGCACTGAAAAGGATGCCTTGCGGTTCAGATTGGCGACTGAAAATAGGTGGAATAATAATTCAGAGGGATTAAAATGGTGTGCAAAAGAAGCAGCGCCAGAGCGCAAACGCTGGGGCTTCTGTCGCAAAAGTAAATTTTTGGCACGTGGGAAAAGGAATGAAATCGGACATAAGCAGACTGCGGTTTGCCGCTACCATGTTTATCTTGAATGATTTTGCGCGTGCCGAAGCACAACTAAAGACTTTACAGCGTTTTCAGCTGATGAATAGTTAATAGTTGATGCCGCAAAGTGCTTCTTCAGCTGTAAATTAATGGCCAGAAGAAGATAAAACGACAAAACTTGCGCGTATAAAACCACGTTTTAATATAAAGTATATGCTCTTATACACGTGATTTGTCAGGTGGTTGTCGGACATAGGAGCATAATTTTGGTAGCGTGGATCACATCTCAGAAGCGCATCACATAACTGCTGTAATTATAACAACCGTTTACCTCCCCATCAAGTTTGGTTTTATTGCCCGAGTATCCACCAAAGCTAATTGGTTTTACCAAATTTAAATGCCCCAGCAAATCTAATTGGCCCACCAGTGAATATAAACTCACCACTGAATAGAAACTCATCTGTTTTAGTACCCCAATTTTCTCTTCCACTACGCACAGTTTTTGTTTGCTGCATCTACATCTACAACCGAAACTGACTGCTTATTTCACAGAAACTGACTGCTTCTTTCACAGCTACTCTCTCCAAATTATCTTTTCACAACCACCGATTCATACAGTTTGCTGAATGAACTCTTTTGAACGTGCCAATTTGCAGCAAACAGACATGCAGTCTCTGCAGTCTCGGATCTTGTCAATCCACAAACTATCCTTACTGTATCCCGAAAACACAGAGTACAGTGATCTGCTGAGTCTGTACAAGCAGTACGTTTCTTTTACAGACCCATCCAAACGAATATTATCCCCATTTGAGAAAAAGATTAAAAAAGTGAACAGATCATTAAACTCCCAGCTTGTTCAGGAATCACCAATCATCACTTTAGGAACTATGCTGAGAATCCTATCTGTAGACCAGAGTCTGGAAAAAAAGGTGCAAAAATATGGTGCTGAAAACGTGCAGATACTATCCTTTGGTGCAGGATCAGATCTGAGATTTAATCTGGCCAAGTACTCCAATTGCGGGAGCATTGTTGAATTGGATTTCCAGGAAAGCATAGAGTACAAAAAAAAGACTCTTCCTGCAAAAGAAAACATCAATTATGTAGCGTGCGACCTGACAAATACAGCAGAAGTTCTAGAGAGCTTGAAAGCTGTGATTAGAAAGAACATGCACACTGTGGTTCTTATGGAGTGCTTGCTTTGTTATCTTCCCATACCAGTGGCAGATACGTACATTGAGTTTTTCAATGCTGAAGTAGCTGCTGAAAATAATGCTGAGAAACTTCACTATGTTATCTATGATCCTGTGAGTTTGCGTGAAAATGATCCATTTGCCAAGATCATGTATGAAAATCTGTTCACATTTAACAACCTGAATCTCCATTCGCTCAGGGAAATACACACGGTGCAGGATTATGTTGCAAGATTCAACAACAACGCACTGGTTTTCAAAGCAAAGAGTCTGTGGGAATACCTAGAAGACAGCGAGAACAAGGACCAGCTCTTTAGAACATGCCTGATAGATGAGTTTGAGGAGCTGCAGCTGTTGCTGTCGCATTATATAATCCTGGATTCATGATGAGAATGAACTCCATAATTACTTACTTACTTACTTACTTACTTACTTACTTACTTACTTACTTACCTACCTGAGGTATTTTAGCCTTGTCTTTTTCGTCTTTCTGTTGTTCAGCACCCTTCTCAGATGCGTAGTCGAGAGAGGCAAAAGTTCGCCAGGGCTTTTATCAATGCCCAGATCCTTCAGAAATCCGACTCGCTTATTATATCTTCCAATTTGATGGTTCAGTTCTTCTTTCAGAGCCTCGTCAGTCTTTCCGCTGGACTCTAGTGCTGTCAGTTTACTGTAGAGCTGCACTAAAACCTTCACTATAGCGAGAGTTTCCTTCATCAGAAACAGTCTGTGAGACTTCAAATGCAAAAGCTGTGTTTTTATATCCCTATTTCTCTCAAGTTTTGCTTTCTCCACCACTTTCAGAAGCTCAAGCTTCAGCATACCTGCTAGAATCGACAGCAGTGTTTGATTGTTGTTGGCTAAACCAACATTTTCAGGTTTGTTGGCCAATATGATCTTCTTCACTGTAGATCTTGGAAGCTTTGTGGCTTTGAATAGATCATACTGCTCAATCTGCTTGGTGGTTAATTTATCTCCAATTAGCGAGTATCTTTCCTTTGAGTAGTCTTTCATGGGAAACTTTGCGAGATTGTGCTCCTTATTAATCATGTAAACCTCTTCTAAGTTCACCAGCGGTGGAATAGTTTCAACAATGGTCCCATCTGCGGAGGTTGCTTCACTTTTAGTGGCGTGTTCTTCTAAAACAGCATCGTTGTAGTCGTTTAAAGCGTTTATCAGACCATCGTTGGCGGTTACATCTTCAATATCTGGCTCAAATAGGAAGTTTTTGAGGAAAGTGTTGTACTTTTCAATGTCCTCCTTGATCATTTCATTCAGCGTGTCCTTTGTGTATTCAAGGAAAGTTTTGTTGAGAAACTTGATTGATTCTTTATTGAGAATTATCAGCTGCTTCATTTTGGGCAAAAGGGGTTTATGGTTGAAGTTTGGTGTGGTTTTAGGAAGGTTGATTTTTGGATAGTTGTTAGTTGGGAAAGTGAATTTTGTTATTGAAAAGTTAAATGCCAACGTGCGCTACCATAAAATTGCAGTGTCACGTGAAATATAAAAAACCGCTACCATAAAGTTGCAGTGTCACGTGACTTATTAACGACCGCTACCATGATGACTAAAAACAGCGCTACAGTGTCAAGGAAACTTAAACGTGTGGCATTTTCCACAGCAAAAAGGCAAAAAAACAACTGTAATCTGCAGTCAAAACACTCTTTCGCAATAATAACAGCTACCACTGGCCAGAGACTGAACCTCGGCTTTCAGCAAGTTGCTGAGCGTATGGAAAACACGCCGGACTTAAGAGCATTTTTATAGCCACCAGAACGCGTCACATGCAGTGGTCACGTGACAAACAGAGTCACCCCAAAAACATCTGCTGCCACCGCAGCGCGGCTGGCTTTTAAACCACAGCAGCCGACAACCAGTCTTAATAGCCCCAGTGCTCAACCGCAGCGAACTGTCACGGCAACGACCCAAACTGCTGCTGCGAGAAATACCCCTGCGGCAAAAAACAACAAAGCATCACGTGACACACATACAACACGTGACACACACTTTTTTATTTTCGCTTACCTCCGCTGCAAAATTCTGACAGAAATAGAGGTAGGAGGCACGTGCCTTAATCTACCCGGACACCTTCACACCGCCACATTAGGTAATCAACA
>JAFNJT010000061.1:0-55916 GCA_019649525.1 Hanseniaspora lindneri
ACTACGTAGAAAATAGGTGAGTTAGAACCAACCAATAATTATTAGCCCCTTTAAACACATCTATTTTCTATCACACACGGCTGTCGGATTTAAACAAATTAAAAAAAAAAAAATGGCACATGGAAGACCAAATCACGTGCCTGAACATGACTTTTTCGTGCGCATCACGTGACGCACATGCGCCAGTTGGTTTCTCAGAAACCAAGAAACCAGCTACTTCAGTGACTATCCAACGCCAAATAATGGCCGTGTTTAAGCTAACTGAATTTGAAAGACATGGCTGCGTCTTTGACTGCGTTGTTTCTGGCCATCTGCCTTTTTTTTCGTCACGTTTCTTTGATTGTGGAGTCACATCACGTGACCTAGTGTAATTACGTCACTTGCTGCAATCACTTGCTGCAATCACGTCACTTTCTTCTGCCACATCACCTGCGTTATTTTAATCGGTGCTGCTGCGGATCTACCACTCCCACCACAGTTCAACTCTATTTGAGGGAATATATAATCCAGTTGCAGACTCATTTTCAGGTCACGGGACTTGCCCTGCAGCTGAAAATAGCTTGAGAACTGACTGCTTACTACGAGTTCACTATATTAATGCGTAATCTTTTTAAGATCATGGGGTTTGCTGAAACTCTACTACTGCCAAAAACAGAAAACACGACTGTATAATATGCCGTGCACATGACTTGCAGCAGAGCCAAAGTCCGATGGAGTTTCTTATATAGATCACATGTCAACTCTAAATGACCGTCTGGTTCTTACAGTTCAGCCAGCCTATCATCAGTGAAATCCCAACACACGCTACCACAACTACTGCACCTCATCAAACCATCTGCTTGGTGGCCAGATGAGCCCTATCTTTTTATTTACCCGGCCAACAACCAGCCCCTCTGAAACATATCCGTACTTTCTAGAGTCTATAGAGTTATTTCTGTTATCTCCCAGAACAAACAAGTGATGTTTTGGGACAATGTTGAGCTCGTGAAGTTCATAGTCGCTACCAACCACCTCAAACTCCTTATTTACTATTCGTTTGCAGCAGATACTGTTGTCCTGAGGGTTTTTAAAGAATATTATATCGGAGGGAGCCAAATCTTTGAAGAATATGTTGAAACAGAACGGTTTATTCACAATAACAAGGTCATTGTTGTGCAGCGTGGGAGCCATTGATTCGCCCTGTATTCTTCCAATAGTCACGATATTGCTCGTGACATAGAGGTAAATAGGCGTTGTTATGGCGAAAGTTTTGATGATGGCCCTTGCAGAATTCATAGGGGGGCAAATATAACGGGATAGAAGCAAATAAGACACTCCAAAAGACTCAAAAATGCGTCTGAATGGCCGTTTTGGGACTGTTTTTGCGTGGTCTTTTGGGATATGCTGCTGTTTCAGAAGTGAAATTTTCACTTTCTGGTCTGGTTTGTTTTTATCGGATATAAGTATCTGGTCACGTGATAAGCTTACTGCTTGGTTCAATGTCAGCTGCTGAAAGTTGTGGAAGAGCAGAGTGATATTTGAGCTGTAGAGGCCAATATTGTTTTACTTGAACATTGTGTTGAGAAGTTCAATGTTATTGAATGGTCACGTGAGCCATAAAGTTCAGTATCAACGTTTGAATCGAATTCTGAGTTACTAAGTTCAGTATCAACGTTTTAATCGAATTCTGAGTTACTAAGTTCAGTGTCAACGTTTGAATCGACTTTTGAGTTACTAAGTGCAGTATCAACGTTTTAATCGAAACTTGTGTCATAAAGCTCAACATTATTCAGGTGAAAGTTCTGTTCTGACGCGTGGGTACATGTTTTGCTGCGAATGCCGCCAATATATATGCTCTCTTGCGTTCTGTCTATCCGTTTTCTTTTCTTTTATTTTCTTGCTTGCTGCTGGGTTCTAGTTTATCTGCGTCTGGTCCTGTGATATGTCCTTTTCTGGCACTGTTTTAGTTGTTTACTTCCACCAAGGAATCCTATTTCTTGCTGACTATACTCAGGCAAAAACAAGCGACAAAAGCTAAAACAGCAATATTTCTGCAAAATCAACATTAATCTCAGACAAATGGGCCAGGGATCACGTTCAGAAGCTCATTCTCTGCGTCAAAATCACACAAATAAACCATTAATCACATTTATAATACCATTCTCTGCGTCAGCCATCTTGTCAACTGATTGGGTAATCACAGTTACAAAACCATTCTTTGATTCAAAACCAACAATACTCTCAAACAAATGGTCCATTGAACACATTTTTAAAACCATTCTCTGCTTCAAAATCAAGCAAATGAACTATTAATCACATTCATAAGCTCGTTCTTCGCCTCAACCATCTTGTCAAAGGCCTGGAACCCGGAATTAAGACTGCTTTTGGCGTCGTTCGCCGCGCTGGAGCCCAGGTAGCTTGCGGTGTGGTTTCTGAAAACACTCAAGTGCATTTCTAGCTCCTCAGAACACAATCTATACGCATCGTTCATGCCACAGTAGCTTCCAACCATCAGCGACGGACTGGACTCCTTGAAACTGAAAATTCCGCCCTCCAAGATGAACAAATCGGGAAATATGAGGTAGGGCCAGTACTTGATGGTGATCAATCTGTCCAGTTTCCGCAAAAACTTGGCCAAACTTGGCGATCTGTACTGCGAAAACTCACAGTAAAAAACGATTTTGTGCTGGACAAGTTCAGCAGGAGATGTGCTGGAGAGTAGATTTTTGAGCATATCCAACAGGGTGCTGAAATCGTAAATGTTGATGCTGTTTTTGATGTGGCCGTTGAGATACTCCTTCGGAAACCTGCAGTCAACAATAAGCAAGTCATTCAGGCCAGAGTTTTTACTCTTCCAAATCATATTTTTCAAGCACTCGCTGTCAATCATAGTTATTCCGTCGTGGTTGCACTTGAAGTTGCCCTGCACCGTAGGCAAATGGATTATCTTTTTCAATTGGTAGTCCTCAATGTTTTCTTCACTCACTTCCATGTTTTCTTTGAAAAGACTTGATGCAAGATCACTGCTCATCTTCAGAAGATCGGGCTTGTTGAGGAGCATGGAAGTGCTTTGCTTGAAAGCGTCTGATGTGGAAGCAAATGATGTCTGAGACATCGCTGACATTACTTCCATAGATTCGCATTCAAAGTTCAGATCCGTGTTGAGTTTGTAGAGCAAATTGTTGGTTTTGTCAGGCGTTTTTGGGAGTATTCTGTTGCTGATGGTAGCAACTGGCGTTTTGTTCAGATCAGCACGTGTATCAAGATACTTGTGTTGCAGTGTGGTCTCTCTGCTTTCCTGGTCACTGTCGATGGCGAAGAGACCAAACTGGGCTGAATTGACGCTGGAACCGGTGTTTGAGGAGGACAAACAGGTCACCTGATTGGCGGATCCGCTGCTGTATGGCGCTAGAAGCGGCAGCGGTGGTGGTCTTTTGCTTATAAAGTCGTACAGATTGTTGTTTTGTTCTGCTGCATCGGTGAGTTTATCGCTGTAGTCGGTAAGTTTATCACTGGCATCGTTATTTCTTCCAGTTCCATAGTTATTTCTTCCAGTTCCATCACTATTTCTCCCAGTTTCATCACTATTTCTTCCACTGACACCGTTATTTTGTTCTGTTTTATAGTTCAGTTGCTCAAATTGATCGTTATTTCTTCCAGTTTCACCGTTATTTTGTTCTGTTTTATAGTTCAGTTGCTCAAATTGATCGTTACTTCTCCCAGTTTCCTCGACAACTTTCTCTGGACAGCTTTTCACCACGCTGCTGCCGATTTTCGCCTTCACCTCCAGCTCAAGTTTGCTTTGCAGATTGGTGATCAGACTGTTACTATTTCCAGTACTGCTGCTGTACTTTTTAAGCGAATTCGATCTTTTGATGGAAGAAGACCGTTTGAAAGAGCTGCTTGTGCTCATTGAGGTTCGTTTCATGTTGTTGAAAGCGGTATTATTGCCGCTGTGCGATATTCCTGCTGAAATATGGCTGTTTTTGTTGAATGGTGAGGAGTTGTTTGACAGAAATGGTGAACTTCCACACTGGCTTCCTGGTTTCATAAACGGCGATGACAGATTACTGTTGTTATTTGTGCTATCCAAGTAATAATGGTTGCTGCTGTTTTTGAGCCTGGAGTTGTTTCTGCTGAGCCCAAACAACGGCTTGGAATATGTGCTGTTATCAGTGCTGTTTCTTCTGCTGCTCTCAAAAGAAACAGTGTGCACGAGTCTGGAATTTTCGCTGCCTGGGCCATGGGAAATGTTTCTGTTGGTGGTGATGATATCCTCGTTCAGAAGCAGAGATGAGAGGGATGTTCTGGAAGTATTGGATGTGTTTGATGTGTTTAATTGGTTCGTTCCAAACAGTTTTGTTTTTGTGCTGGTGTAATTGTGGTTTTCACTCGTTATTGTCGTGTCCATAACAAAATCATCCTCGTCCTCGCTGTCATCAAGACTCTTGTGGCTGAACTGGTCAAGGTTGATGTAGAGTTTGTTGCTGCTGGTGTTGTTATTATTGCTGGTATTATTACTGCTATTATTGCAATTAGTATTACTATTATGACTATTATTAATACTGTTATTATTGCTGTTATTATTACTGCTATTATTGCAATTAGTATTACTATTATGACTATTATTAATACTGTTATTATTAATACTATTATTAACACTGTTATTATTATTATTAATACTGTTATTATTAATACTATTATTAACACTGTTATTATTATGACTATTATTAATACTATTATTCACACTGTTACTATTAATACTATTATTATTATGACTATTATTAATACTGTACGCCCTGATGTGCTCCTTTCTGTTCACATTGATTCGCTCAGCAATACTGTTGATCTGGCTGTTGAGCAGATCAAGCGCAGAGTCGATGTTGATGTTCCGCTGACTCATGGGTGGTTTGATATGATAGCGGCTCGCATATAAGATCAGAATACGACGCTAGGTTGCCTGTTTTGGCCTTTTTGGGTGCTTTCTGAGAGATTTGAGGTGCTTTATTAGCAGTGCGGCCTAGCAGATCAGAATACGCAGCGGAGAAAATTTTTTTGCGGCCTAGAAAAATCCCTGCACAAACTCCAAAGGAGATAGCCTGAGATAGGCCGGGGAGGATGAAAATAGGCAGCAGAACTATTTATAGTGCGTATATACGGTAGCCTGGTGAGAGACTATTTTTCAATGTTTTTGTTATAATCTTTTTTTAAATAGTATTTCTATTTAGAATCCGTTTTTATTATAACACTATTTTTAAATACTACTTCTGTTAGAATCCTATTTTAATTGGTATTTTTGTTTAAAATACTATATTTAAATATTATTTCTGTTTAGAACAGCAATTTGATTTGGGGTTTTTGTTAAAACACACATTTAATTGGTGTTTCTGTTAAAACACTATTTTTGACCTTTTTTATTATAACCCTAGTTTTAAATAGTATTTCTGCTATAATCCTAGTTTAATCGGTGCTTTGTTTAGAACAGCAGGTTGGTGTTTCTGGTGATATACTCGACTGCTGTTACCACACACTGCTTTGTGCAGTTCCCAAATTGGGTTTCATTCTAATTTTCGTCTGCTGGACATAAATCTGACATGACTGTTGCATGCTTCAAACTACAGTTCCTCGAGTCACACTACAGTTCCTTGCTTGGTACCTCTGCTTTTTGGCAGATATAAATACTTCGTGTTTAAACTATGCGGTTCCCATCTTTATAGGTGCTTCTTGTTGATCCATTTGGCTCTTCATTCTTACCATCATTTCTTGTTTAACCATTTGGCTCTTCATCCTTATATTTTCTTCCTGACTCTTCCTCCTCAAACCACTCCCGCTATCCAAAACGACTATACAGCAAAACAAGCCCATCACCTCTCACAACTCGCCCTGCTCAGCAAAATTCACATCACACTTCAGTAAACCAAATCAAAGCTCGCCCTGCTCAGCAAAATTCAGGTACCGCTTCAGCGAATCAACGTTCTCAAAGTTCAGGATCGAGTCTCTGATGTTGAGCAGAGTGAGCCTGCTGGTTTTCTTTGGCTCATCTTCAGGCTCCTTCAGGTACTTTTTGAAGTCCATGGTCTTCATACTAGGCGTCAAAGTTCGCTTATTCATTCCTCCTGGTTGAGTATCTGGTTCTGCACTTTTGCCTACTGAAATCTGCCTCATAGGAGACCTTTTTGGGAGACGGATGTTGCCGCTGGGAGTCTCAGATTGGCTGCAATCAAAGTTGAGTTTGCTGTAAGTGTACGGAGTTGGCATCTTCTCAGAACTGGCTGTGAAATTGCCGGTTTGATGGTCGGGGTTTTCATTCTTGTAGTATTCCGTGTAATCGCTACCAGAAAGAGATAAGCTGCTGTCACTGGATGTTATTGATAAGAGATCGTTATCAGTATGGCCTAAACCAAAATGTTCGTTGCTGCTGCTATTCACAACTTCACCATCGTCTCTATTAGAAAAACTCGTCAGGTCAATGTACTTTCCAGCATTCAGTGGACTCCCAAATAGACTTCTATTGTAGCTACTTTCAGGGGAAGTATCAGAGTCAAGTGAAAGGTATTGTGGGGCAATTGGGGCCGATATTTCCAGCTTCTCTAAGGAGCGTGAGCTGGGCGATTTGCTTCCCCTGGATGCGTTTCTTTGAAACAGTTTTTTAAACTTGTTTCCCGCTTGCTGAACACTGTTCGCAGAAGAAACAGTTATGTGAAGAGAATCACCTGAGTTGGAGTGAGAACTGTTTGACATGAAACTGGAGTTGCTTTTTATGCGGAACGGCGACTTCTTCACCAGATTGACTATGCTGTCGCTTGGCAACTTCAGATCCCCGTTAGTTGCTGTTCTGTTGACTAGCTGCATCAGAGTATCCTCAATAAAAGTCAAGTAGGAACCATAGGAAGTTAGAATCTCGCTGGCACGTTTTCGCTTGCTGTTTTCTTTCACTAACAGCTGATCACAGATCTCCAGAAGCGTGAAGTTCGCCAGTTCAACAACCTTTTTGGTTTCAATGTCTGATGAAACTACTGTTGCCAGTTCAGGCCTTAGTGCGGAGATATCGTACACAGTGCTGCTTTCCTTTGGGTTTCTGAAAACCTCCATTATATCTTCGCTGTTGATTCGGCGGTAAAGATCAAACTCACTGCCGCCAGTCTGCATTCTGAATGGCTTATTTCCACTCAGCAGACAGTACAGTGAGACACCTAGCGCCCAGCAGTCGATCTTCATTGGGTCCAGAAGAGTAATGTTACATAAGTTTTCTATTTTCAGTTCCTTCTTCAAGGAGTTTTCCTGCACATCAGGGATCACAAAACTGCATATTTCAGGCGCTATGAACATCGGCGAGCCAATAAGCCTGTTGACTTCGTTCTGGTACTTCTTGTAGAGCTCACTTTTTGAGAGGTTCTCAATATCGGGGAAATCTTCATCCACTGACACGATGGCTGTTTCAAAGTCCGATATCTTGAAAGTAAAGCCCTTGTGGAGATTCCTCTGGACTAGAATATTGCTCGGCTTTATGTCTCGGTGGGTTATGCCGATTTGGTTGAGAAAATTCAGGCCCTTTAGGCAGTCCCTGAGGAACTTTATTGAAACAAAGTTGGCAAAGAAGAAGGGAGTACTTGAAAATCCGTAGCACTTGTTCCAGAGCTTGTTGAGGAAATCCTCAAACAAACCCTCCTCCCAAACTGTCTCGCCCAGCTCACAGTACTCAAACACAAACCACACTTTGCTGGACTCTCTGGAGTCAATTACGCCGTAGAAATCCACAATATTGTCCGTTTTGAGCCCTTTTTCGTCCCTCGCCTCCTTGATTTTGAGGTAGACATAGTACTCCCACGCCAGCTTGTCGAACTGCACTCTCATGTGCGCCTGATCGGGCGTTATTCTGCCCTCCAGACCGCCGTTTTCCATGTAACTGTTCAGTATCTTCAGCGAAACAGTGTTGCTGGAAGCGGTCTGTGTGTTCATGTTGCAGTTGTTTCCCTTTTTGAACTGCTTGATCGCCACAAAATTGTTCATCGGCGACACTGCAAGCTTTATTTTCGCATTGGAATTCGTGCAATCAGAGATAGTTGTGGTATTTCGTCCTGGCAACTTTACAAGCTTGTATTGGTTGATAAATGGGTTCGTTTTGCTCGGTTTTTTGATCAGCTTGTAAACAAGATCGTCCTTATATGCTGTGCTGGCAAAAAAAACACCCTTATACTCCTGGAAAAGTTTGTTGTAGGAGATATCATTGATGTTTGGTGTCCTTTTAACAAAGGATCTGCTTAAATCATCACGCTCACCATTGTTGCCAGAACTGTCGCTAACAAAACTGGGAAAAAGCATAACAGATGATTGCCTAAAACGGAAAAAGCTATAGACAGTTCTATTGGTTGAAAATAATTTGTGAAAGAGTTTTTGGGTTACTATTGTGGCTTATTTTGTTGCTGTTCACCACAGTTTATTCTGGTTTAGGGAGCAAATTAAAGTTTGTCACTTTGAAGGAAATGATTTTTTTTTTTTTTTAAAAAAAAAAAATTAAAAAAAAAAAAAAAAAAAAAAATTGTGTCGGAGTTAAGGACGTTTAATTAATACAATCCAAACAATGCACCATCAAAAGCAAACATATATACGCATATATAACCAGTCAGGTGCTCAGCTGGACGGTCTGGCGAAGCTGACAATGCCGTCAAATATAGAGTAGCCGTAGGAGTTAGTGTAGGCCGACTTTGGGTAGGACAGCAGCTGGTCAAAGCCGTGTCTTGAGACTATCAGCGCACCTTTTATTTCGCTGTCAAAAGTGTTTCTATTATGTCTATTTCTGCTCACAGGCAGCGGCTGGGAGTTGTCGTCCTTCCAATTAGGGAAGTAGGAGGCAGGATGGACATATTTCACAGAAAAGCAGAATGGATTCGTGTTTGGGAAGTCTTCGCTAGAAGATTTAGGCAGTAACTGGTACTTCAAAAGCTGAACAAACGAGTCTCTGAACGATTTACTGCGGCCGAGAGATCCAGAAATAATGACATTTTCCAGCATCTTGCTGAAGGATAGTGTGTCTGGAAACTTCTGGCCAGTTTTCAGGGAAGCAATTCTGCCCAGAGACCGTGCCAGAACAGCAATAGTGTCGTTTTCTCCGATCCGGTACTTGATATTCTTCCCTGCAATCGGGGAGTCCTCGTTTTCGGTGTTTGTTTTATTTGATTGGTCTATTTCGCCTGACGCCAAAATCTTGGCGACATCAAGTTCTTCTTCCTCATCCTCCTCACCGTTTGCTTGCAGATTAAACGCGTTGTTTATGCCGCTGGTGAAGAAATCGCTAGGCTGAAAATCAATCCACCCGCTCTCTAAAAGACAGCTTATATCGTCGCTGTTCACCTCTGAGGTGGTTCGCTTTATGTCTTCCACTATATTGCTGCAGCCAAACTTAAAAGTTGTTTCAAAATCTCTCAGATTCTTGAAGTGCTCTATGAAATAAACTTTAGTTTCCTTATACCCGACATCCACAATCAAACTGTTTCCCTGGAAACCAGTGCTGGTTTGGAAATTAGAAAGATATGAGATGTTTTGAAGCAGTATAGGGTTAGTTGTGACATTCATGTTCACATGTTGGCCGGGCAAAGTTGACGTGCTTGCAGATAAATCACTGCTTAGAATGAAGTCTTGATATAATTTACCCAGACCACCTGAAACTTCATATGTTTCTTCAAGGGAGGGTTCGTTTCCGACGCCTATAGCAAAGCCAGTGTTCTGCTGGTGCTGCAGATAGTTTCCCATGGGGTAGTTGTACAATAACGAGAGGTAAATGGGAATAAATCTGACCTGGCTAATTTCTGGCTGCTCCATCAGCAGAGAAAATGTCCTATTCAGGCACGAAATATTCAGAGAAGACACAACAAATACTGACAAATTCAGTGTGCTCGTTTCCTCAGACATTTTTTCCCTGATCTTCTTGAAAACCAAGTCCAAAAAGTGACCAAAATGTTTCCAGTTCACAATCTTGTCCTTGGTGATGAAATCTTCCACTTTTTTGGTGAAAATTCCTTCCTGTTCCAAAGAAAAGTTTTCCCCATCAGTCTCACTGCCATATATTGATGAAGCAAAGTAGTGGTTGTTTTCGTTGGTGTAGTAGTTGTCAATACTCAAGCTGCTGTTGCTGCTGGTAGATCCGTTTCCTAAAAGATAGATGTTGTAGGGTATTATATCAACAACAGTGTTGTAGCTGCCCAATTTGATCACCACAACGTGACTGTTTCCAAATGACATGGCCAAAAGTTTTTATTACTGTTTTTGGAAATGTTATGGTGTGTTTCTAACAACAAAACTTGTGTTGGTTTTCGTGGTTTGGATGGTTTGTTGTGTTTGAAATGTGTATTAACTTAGTTGTTTCTGCTATTTTATAAATAAATAAATAAACAACATTTTTTTTGGCGGAAAATTTTTTGCTGGTGTGCGCACGTGACGTTAACCCCGATGTTTTTAGTATGTAAAAAAACGGCGGACATAAGAGCCGCTGAGAGCAAAGATAAATTTTAATGATATGCACCAAGCTGCACGCAGGCGTTTTGAAGCTGCAAACAGCTCTTTGCTTTATTATTCAGTTTGTGGATTGCCGCGGGATCGCAAGAAGCTGTCTCCTGCGGTTGCACAGCGCTGATTTTTGATGCCTCCTGGACCTAGAGTTCCACATGGTATCGCTACCGTGTTACCCACGTGACATGCATCAAAAAAAATTTAATTTAACTCACTCATCTCGGCATAAGCCGTTCCCGCCGGGAAATTATTCCGCCACAATTAACTGTCATTTTTATTCATAAAACAGTAGTATCAGTGCTAAAAACCACAACAAAAGTACGTGAAAATCCCAACAAAAGTACGCCAAAAGAGTAAAGAAAACATTATTTCATTTATTCTGCAGTACCAATATATCTATTTATAAGTATCTGCAACACCACTTCACTGGACGTTTCTACTTTAGGCAATACTGAGTGGCGCTTATACAATACGCGACACCAAGATAGCAAGCGTATATCCCTTTTTATCTGGAGCTTTTCAGGTCTATAAATAGCACTACTGGCACCAGGATATGAAACAAGCAACGTTTGGCGTTGGTTTTTAGTTTGTTTCAATACGATTTTTAGGTTCTGCTGATAAGAACACTTACGATCATTTAGGCCAACACAGCAAGCAGGTGCTTCGAGAAATATTACAACCATCTGGACCAGTAATATAAAAGTTTTTGGTGATATTATAAACATTTGGAGCAATACTATACGAATTTGGTCATACTATAAACGTTTTTGGTCATATTATAGACGTTTTTGGTCATACTATAACCATCTGGAACAGTAATATAAAAGTTTTTGGTGATACTATAAACATCTGGAACAGTACTATACGCATTTTTGGTCATATTATAGACGTTTTTGGTGATAACATAAACGTTTTTGGTGATATTATACGCATTTGGTGATATTATACGTTTGTGGAACAGCAACCCTGGTTTCTCATTTCTTTGCCACCTGACACCTCTTAAAATGAGCGACGAAAACTTTACACCTGACAACCAATCTGAGCAGGGCAAGGTTTCTGCTGCACCACACACACCCAATGAAGGAGGTGATGTGTTGAGCAGCAAGAACGATATATCCATGGTAGAGCTGCCAAACATTTCTGATACGAAAGCTAAGAAGAAGAGCAAATCAAAAAGCAGCAAATCAAAGAAGTCCCAGAAGAAGAGCAGTAGTAGCAAGATCAAAAAGACCTCAAAGTCTAAGAAAAACGGTAAAAGAAACAAAACCAATTCAACGGACACCGAGTCTGAAAATAACAACGGTGGTGAGTCAGAAGACGAAAATGATACTTCCACTTCTGTATCTGAGGACTCATCTGAAAGTGAAGACACTACAACAACGAGCAGAAGCTCTGAAACGAGTTCTTCATCATCATCATCCTCTTCTTCTTCCTCTTTGGCATCAGCGTCTTCTGGAAAGAAGAGGACAAGCAAAAGAAGCAAGTCATCTTTGCAGCAGCACCCACTTTATATCAGATCATTTGATGATGTGAATGGAACCTTCATTGATCACAGACCATCGATGACTGAGCCTGTTTTGATGAATAAGAAGAAAAGCATGCTGAAAAAGAGAAGAGAAAGAAAGAAAAGAGCCAGAATGGAGAGGGAAAAGGAGTTACAGGAGCGTGAGAAAGAAAAGCAGCACAAGAATGGCACGAACGAAGAACCAGGTGCCAAATTTCCCCTGGAGACCCTGCATGAAGAGCCAGAACACGAAGGGGAATCAGCAGAGCATGATAGCAAGAGAGATAAACTGATTGCAGATCTTCAGACACATTTAACCAAAAAAAGCAAAAGCGGTAGGTATTTGTCTGGTGAAAAAAGTTTATCTGCAGGTATGAAATCTGCAAATACTTATGGCAGTATTGCCAACAAAGACTTTGAATCCCGCACCAAAGACAAATACAAGGGAATTTCTACATATTCCAAAGGCTATCCGCCAGAATTGTCATCTTCCATCGACCATCAGATGGATTTATCCTTTGATGAGTTGAAACTATCGAAGAAAAAATCCAATGACAGTAACAATGATTTAGCTAATCTGGGATCAAAGCCTCCTTCTTCTAATACTGATTCCTCAGATGGATCCTCCCTAGGTGATGTATGTCTGCCAATTACCAGTGACTCTGAATATTATATCAGTGATTTGAACTCAGACGAGGCACAAAATACATCAATCAGTTCAAAGGTTTCTTTAAAGAAATCAAAACAAACCAAGAAGAAAGAAAATAGCGCCAGTGACATAGACAGCGATGTAAATAGCCAGGGATTTGATGGGAAAAGATATGAAAGAGAAATGCTACAAAACATTGTTGATTTGAATAATAGAGCACGCTACTATGGTGATAAAGAAGAAGAAAACCATGATTCTTATGGATCTACACCGTCTTTTGCCAACGAAAAAAACAAAAGACGTAAAAGACAGAATTTGAAAAAGGAATGGCCTGACATATCAGTTTTGGAAGAATTTTCCAAGGAGGAAACTGAGAAGTTGAAAAGACAGGCTATAACCAACAACAGAAACATGCGGAAATTCATGGTGCCTGATTTTTACTACGATAGTATGGATGTGCACGATGTTCATGCAGATGAAGAAGGAGTTGATCCAGCAGCTTCTATTGTTGAAGCAACTTTTTCTCCTGAACCAAGACTTGATGCTTCACCAAATCCAGATGGCAGTGACTCTAATGCATCTTCATCTATCAGAGGATTCCAGTCCACCATTGGTTTCAAGAATCCTTTAGTTTCAAATGTCGATGTTCCAGAGTTGAGCAATGCTAAAATTAATGAAACAGAGCTTTTGAAAAACAAAAATCTGAGAAACTCAAGATTCCAAGCATGGAAGCTGAAAAATAAAGCTCAGAAAAAACTATTGAATCAAAACGTTAACGAAAAACTAGAACCTTTAGAGGGCGTTGATTTGCCGAAGCTTTCCAAGCTTGCTTCAAACTCTACCATGAATATGACTCAAACAAACACCAATTTGAACGAAAATACAAACTTTTTAATAGGCGACTCCTCAGTTATTCAATATCCACCACAGATCATTTCGAACAACCCTGAACACTTCAGGTTTGCTTATTTCAGAGACGATATGGAATCCACAGTTCACTCGCCAACAATATCAGGATTACTGCAGCCTGGTCAGTCGTTTAGGGACTTGTTTGTTGGGGAGCATTACAAAAAGAACGTTGATTATGACGAATCAGATTTTGACAGCGACGGCAACCTGAAATTTGATGAGGATAACAACTATGTGGCGCCATTTTGGCTTGATGTCTTGAATCCTACTGAAGAAGAAATGAAAGTTATATCGAAAGCATTTGGTATTCATCCTTTGACAGCAGAAGATATATTTTTAGGAGAAGCTAGAGAAAAAGTTGAGTTGTTTAAAGACTATTATTTGGTTTGTTTCAGATCATTTGACATTGTTGCTGAAAGATCTCATAGAGACAACAGATCAGAAAAGAGTAGCAAATCTAGACGCTCTTCTTTCAGCAACGCATCTACATTTGATAGCACTAAGAAGGCAAGCAGACAATCTAGAAACCAGGATGGTGTTGTTAATAATCTAAAAAACAAAGTTTTCAAGTTTTTCAGAGGACAAGTAAACAAACAAAATGCTACTTCTAGTTCACAGCTAAGTACTAGATCTTCTTCTCGTTTCAATAACAACGCCAAAGGATCTTCAAACGCATCTAGGATGGCTTATCTCAGCAAGCAACAAAAGGAAAAAGAACTTGAAGACTATAAAAAGAAGTCCGGGTCCAGACATAAACCAAGATCAGGTGAATTAGAACCATTGAACGTCTACATTTTAGTGTTTAGAACAGGTGTTTTGACTTTCCATTTTGCTCCAACTCCGCACCCAATTAACGTCAGAAGAAGAGCCAGATTGATTAGAGACTATATGGATGTTTCTTCTGATTGGGTTGCATATGCTCTGATTGACGACATCACTGACAGTTTTGGACCAATAATTGAAATTATTGAGGACGAAGTTTATGACATTGAAGAGGCAATATTGAAGATGCACAATCCCGATTTTCATCATTCAGACGAGGATTCTGATGGAGAAAGCGATACTTCAGATTTTGATGCTGGCCATGAAGAAAAGATGAGGGTATCCCAGAGTAAATTAAACAGCAGATCCAGATCACTATCCACAGTAGGGCAGAATCCACCACCATTTGGAGCAGCGCAGCAGCAGGGCAACGTGACTTTCAATGGTCACCATAGAAACTATTCGGAGAATTCCTCCTTGATTTCCAAGGGAACATATTCCGATAGATCAATTTCTTCCGGCTCTTCTAGCTCAAGTGATGCAACTTCTATTGACTCAAATATCATCCTCTGGAAAAGGAAAGGAGACATGTTAAGACGAATTGCAGAATGTAGAAAGAGAGTTATGAGTGTTTCAAGATTGCTTGGTTCAAAAGCCGATGTCATTAAATCCTTTGCGAAAAGATGCAATGAAGACTGGGAAGTGGCACCAAGAAGTGACATTGGAATGTACCTGGGTGATATTCAGGATCACATTGTCACTATGGTTTCTTCTTTGAATCATTTTGAAAAACTTTTGAGCAGATCCCACTCAAACTACCTTGCGCAGATAAACATCGATATGACGAAGGTAAACAACGATATGAATGACGTTTTGGGCAAGATCACCATTCTGGGTACTGCTGTTCTTCCCCTCAACGTGATCACGGGACTCTGGGGAATGAACTGTATAGTACCCGGCCAGTTCTACGATAATCTTGCATGGTTTTTTGGCATAGTAGGCTTTATGATTGTGTTTGCTGGATGGAGCGTTTGGTTTACGAAAAAGAAACTAAACTTTTAGAGTGAATGATGGTCACGTGGGTGCATGTTGCTGCTGACTTCTGCACGCTTATATATCCGTCAGAAGGAGTCTTTGAAAGGGTAGAAATGGGCTGTTGTGGCAGCACAGTACAATCCCACAGCAGTTAATCTCCGGTAGTCACGTGTGCTGAGTGAGTCACGTGTTGCAGGTACTGTCACGTGCGCTAATTTAGTCACGTTTTTAATTACTGTCACGTGTTGTAGATGCGTTCACGTGATCAATTTTTTATTTTATTTTTTTTCCTTTGCTCTGCCAGACCCCATCACCACACTACCGGAAAAAAAAGTATTACGTAAATTTAATAAATCGCAGCGGTGTGAGAAGAAACTTCGTTTGGAAGTTTGGAGGTGCTTCGTTTACTAAATTGCTTCAGTATAAAAGAAGGGGTAGTCCGATCTGGAAAGCTGCATAGAACCCTTAATTCACAACCAAGGCTGCATCAAAATGACATCATCTGACAGCAAAGAAGGGTTGACTTTTACTGCAAGTTACTTGGTGAAAAACATTGAGTGCAAATCCTGCGAGGAATCATGTGAAAACGCGTTGAAAAGTGTTCAGGACTCGTTTATAAAATCCTACAGCATGGAAAAGACAGATTCGGATGAAAATATGCTAACCATAGAATCAAATATTCCACCATCTAGACTCGTAACAACACTGCAGGAAATAGGGAAGGATGCAGTGATACGAGGCACATCTTCCTCACTTAAGCAGGGAAACGATTTAGGGGCGTGTGTTTCTATTCTTGAAGTTCCTTATGGAGCTGATAATGAAACAAAAGATTTGAAACTTGAAGAAAACGATATGGCCAAAAATATTATAAACGAGAGCACAGTTCTAGGAGTGAGATCAGTGTCAACGATAAGAGGAATTGTAAGAGCCATAGAACTGACATCAGGGTCTGGTGAGGGTCAAGTTTGGCTGGATATGGCGCTAACTAAGCTGCCAAATTTGAACGCCTCATACACTTTGAACATCCATAAGTATGGTAACCTTCAGAACTTCAGTACTCTCGGGCCGATATTGAAGAGTATTCCTGTGAGTTTGAAGAATGGCAGTGACTTTAAACCCCTGGATTTGTCTGCTCAAAAGGACCCTGAAAACAGTGTTTCGAAATTCAAACTTACTGATATTGTGGGGAGAGGTGTTTCAGTTTGCGATAAGGATAACAGGGACTGTTTTGCTATCGGACTTTGGGCACGATCCTCAGGAATGTGGGGTAACACCAAGAAGGTGTGCGCATGCAGCGGGAAGACTATCTGGGAGGAGCGCAAGGATGCTCTGGAGTCTGGCTTGATCTGAGCGTTTCTGGCAAGATGAGGGAAGAAAATGAACCCTGTGTCACGATAAGAAAGGTGAACAGAATACGTTAAGACGCGTGACATCATGTTACGACGCGTGAAACAACGTTAAGACGCACTTGGCTAATCTCCGATGAGCTGGGATACACGGAGATATCCCACGGCTCATGGGGAGAAAAAACCACTATCTTTCGAATGAATAATCTATCTTCGCGCCTCAGGGCCATATATATCAGCTTCATTTATATACGCGTCGCAATCTCATAAGAAGCCTCTTTCTTATCTTTCACGTGCTGCTTGGAGCTGTCCTCCTTTGACTTCTGCTTATCAAGCTCGCTCTGCGTCTTTTTGAAAGGAGGGTCCTTGTTGTCGTTTATTTGTTTGTTCTTCACGTCATCGCTTTGTTTGAGAGCCTTGATATCGTTCCCGTTATTTGAACCCTTTGCTGCAGCCTCTGGGTCCTTTTCCTCGTTTAAAGACCCCTGTTCCTTTGCATACATCTGGTTCAGCAACAACTCCTTGGCCTTCTCCATATTCAGTTTGCTGTCCTTCATATCATCCTCAAGATAGTTTTTCAACACACTATCCTGTGACACCAATGTGCTGCTGTGTCTTGTATCTGTGTCCTGCGATAAGAGCTGATTGGAAGAAAGGGATGACGACCCTTGCTGCAGCAAAGCAGACTTGCATATGAACAATAGCAAAATCAAACCCAAAAAAAATGCATATGCAGCATATCTTTTTTTCGTGAAGCTCTTAATGCTTTGTTTTCTGAGGAAATGTTTTTGTTTGGCTGAAACATAAAGGTTTTTTAGCAGTTTGGCAAAAAAACTGGAGCCGTGTCTGCTGGACACAGAGTCGCCCTTGCTGTAGCGCGGAAGAAGATCTTTTTTCGAGAGACCCCCATGCATCTTTAGGAACCCTTGCAGCTAGTGTGAAAGTTGCAGTGATTGTGTAAAAGTTGCAGCGATTGTGTGAAAGTTGCAGTTAGTGTGTGAAATCTGCAGCTAATATGGAAAAGTTGCAGCTAGTATGAAAAAGTTGCAGCTAGTGTGTAAAATCTGCAGCGTTGCTTTGGTTGAGCTAAAAATAGAAACAAACGCGCACTGCCAATCCTCCTAAACAAAGTTGTCTTGCTATTTCCTGGAATATATCTTTATTTTCTTCAGCCATCACTGCTGTTGCTAGTAGCAAGGATATTTCAAAAAGAACACAGGAACAAAACCCTGGCAGTTTCTAAAAAAATCCTTTGGCAGCGGAGAAAAAAAAAAAAAAAAAAAAAGCACAAAAAAAAAACCCCCCATGTCACGTGTGGCAACGCTACCGTATCAGTTGGTCACGTGCGCAACCAAAGCTGACAGCCGCAGTGAGCGTCTTCAGACGGGTCGCCAAGCCAGTAAAATGCATCTTCTGGTGCACCAGGGAAGTATCTGTATTTGACTCTGGCTTTTTTTATGCCTCAGCTGTGGCTCACTGCCAGAAAAAACGCTGCGTGGTGGTGAAATGTCGTCACATGGTAAATTGTATCACGTGTATAATTTTATCACGTGACTTTTGTATCACGTGGTCAGTGTTGATTGCCTTATCGCCGCTCCTCCTTTGCCTCGCTCTTCAATCTTCCTCCTCCAAACTCAACGCTTCTTTGCCTAGCATTTATATATACACACATCTACATACGCCGTTAACTCCGCTGCTCACCCGGCCAGCTCGTTTTCAAGATCGTTAGCAAAATCATCATCACTGTCAAAATCCTCGGCTTTAGCCGCTGGCTTCGTTGGAATCACGAGATTAGCGCTGCTCTCAAGCTCCTCAACTTTCTTCTGCTGCTCCTGCTGCGGTGGTGCTGGGGTGGTTGCGTTTGGTGTTTCCTTCGCTTTTTTGGCGCTTCTTTCATCAGCGTTATCGCCGTTTTTTCTCTTACTTCCTGCCACATCGCTATTCAAACCTTCGTTTTTCACTGTTCCGCTGTTATCAACAAGCAAAGTTCCTGCGGTGCCACTTGCTGCAGTGTTGCTATTTTGGCCGTTATCGCCGTGGCTTTCACCAATACTGCTGAAAGCATTGCTTTCCAGTGCTCCAGATCTCTTGGATCCCAGTCTTCTCAAAGCATCATCAATGTTTCTATAATTCGAAAGCAAGGAATCAAACATCTCCTCAGTCAATGAGATTCCTTTTTTACCCGGTCTTAGTTCTCCTGTGGAGTCCTTGTAGTATTCTCTGATGTCAATCAGGTTAACATTTCTGAACTGTCTGACAGTAACACGCTTATTTTTGCCTAAATCGAAACTTGCTTCTGGTGTATTTCCGGCGTTATTGTCGCTGGTGTAGCTGTTATATGATGATTTGTTACCAGGAGACTGCAGCAAAGCTGTTTTCTGCCCTGATCCATCATTTTCGCCACCGTTTTCTCCGTTCTTGTTGTTCCATTTGTTCCATCTGTTGTATTTTTTGTAGGCAGACTTGTACTGGCCTGGTGCTGAACTAGCTTCCATCGGTTAGAATTATAAGGTACTGAAAGTTGATTGAGGTTATGTGTACTGAAAAAGAAAATAAATATACAGCAGATCAGGTAATTTTCACCGTGGTTTCTGTGCCAAATTATATTTCTACCAATGCCTTGGTTGTGTCCCAAAAGGGAATACTTTCTTGATTAAAGTTATTGAAAACAAAAATAAATCCGCCACTTCTTGATTTGCTAAAAATAGAGTCTCATTTCTGCAAATGTGAGTACAATCACTGCAACTATGTACAGTGTTGCTGTCTATGAATAATTAAACTTTTCACCACACCACTTACCAAATTTTCATTTTGCACATTTCCCTTTTTTTTTTTTTAACAGCGTCCATAAAAAGACGTTATTTTTTTTTTTTTTGCCGCTGGAAACCTGAGAAAAGAAATCAACAGTTTCGTTTCAACAGCAAACATAAGTGTCCCAAAACGGAAATTCTGGAAACATTTTTTTCTAAAAAAAATAAAATAAAAATAAAAAAATTCATGCAAGATTTTTTTTTGGTGTTTGCACGTGATTTTGGCAGTAGGTGGACACGTGGTGTTGTTCATTTTGGCCAGAAAGCGGATGTATATACCGCGCAGCTGTGTGTTTTGGCGAGCTCCCACGCTGGTTTTAGGTTCCTATGTTCATCTCTGTTTTCAGTGGCCATGTGATCGCTGCTGAGGAGGTCAGCTGACTGCACCAAACAGCCCAGCAAAGTTCTGGGCGAGAATGCGGATGCAGCGGAGTGAAATGAGTTATCAGCGTGGCTGCAGCGGAGTGAAATGAGTTATCAGCGTGGCTGCCGCGGCAAAAATGGACTCCGATTCAAAGTTTGGGCTCTTATATGAACTATTCCACCATCAGTGATACTGCACATCCACTGATTTTGAGCCTCCAGCAGTATTACAGCTTGCAGCAGGAAAGGAAAGCATTAGAAAACGTGATTTGGTCACGTGCATGTGTCCTTATCTCCGCGCGCCAATAACGAAACACTGCGCACTGCTTTCTCTCTACTTTCTTTCTGCTGCTGGCTTGCATTATAAACTACTAGGGGTGAATTGTACACAGTATTCACTGACTGCTGGCCTAATTTAGACTGAAATTATCTTACTGATTCTATTTTTAGCTCAACCAATAGAAAACCGAAAATATGCCGCTAGCTGCCGAAAACATCAAGCCAATATCTCTAGGCGGTGCCACTTTAAATGTCATATACAACGCTAATCCTGAGGATGTTCCGCTGTATGAAATAGTCCAGTCGGCGCTAAAATCGGGGATATGCAACAGCATTGACACTTCTCCGTACTACTGCAACTCAGAGATTCTTTATGGAAAAGTTTTGCAGAAACTCAACTACACCAAAACTAAAGATGCTGAACTAAGAAGTTCTATCTTTGTTGTCACAAAGTGTGGCAGAATTAAGGAAAATGAGTTTGACTACACTTTCGATTCCATCAAAAAATCTGTGTACAGATCGCTGGAAAGATTGTTTGGATCAGCTGACCAGGGCGAATACTTGGATCTAGTTTATCTCCATGATGTTGAGTTTCAAACCAAAGAACAAATTATGGAGGCTCTGTCCGCACTAAAAGAGCTCAAAGAAGAAGGGAAAGTATTGAGAATAGGTTGTTCAGGGTATCCACCAGAGGTTATTTATGATGTTTGCAAAGCATTTTTGGAAAAATACGGAGAACCTTTGGATGGAATTTTGAGTTATTCCAACGGTTGTTTGCAGAACGATTTGTTTTTTGAAAAATGGATTCAAAAGTTTCGTGATGAATGCAAAATTGGTTTGCTTGCTAATGCCAGTATTCTGTCTATGTCTATGCTAGCACAGTCTCCAGTAGGAATCAAACCTTTTCATCCCTGCCAAAAGGAACTGAGGGAGGTTTTTGACTTCAATATCAAGCACGCAAACAATTTGACGCTTGCAAAGATATTGGATAAATACAACCAAAAACTTCCTCTTTTGGCAACCAAATATGCCATAAGTAGAGCCCACACTGCTGGTGGCGTAGTCACTGTCGTCGGTATCTCAACTGTTTCTGAGTGGAAGGATGCTGAAGAAGTTTACAGAGACCTTGAAAATAATGGTTTTAAATTGTCACCTGATGAAGTAAAGTGCATTGAAGAGTTGGAAACCTTTTTGAAACAGCAGAATCTTCACTGCTTGATGTGGGAGAGCGGTCTTTGGAAGCCAGAATAAATAAGATCGTTGTGTTTTTAAAAGTAATAACTTATATATGTTCATCTTGTGAATATGTGTATTGCGAATATTAATTTCCAAAAAGGTAAATTGTAAAAAACTCAGAAAATCCTAGTTTCTGCTGTTATATGGTCATTAAAGTAATATTTTTATTTATTTATTTTTATTTTTTTTTTTCATTTCAGTTTAAATACTCAGGTGAGATTACTCGTATCTGTGGTTGAAGCCATCTTTTCTTTCTTTTCTGTGGATCTTTAAGATAGCACCATCGTGCCATTGGTAGTAGAAACTGTAAAATCCTATTGGGCCAACAAATCCAGTTATTAGACCAACAGTTTTAACCCAGGTTTTAATGGCTGGTTGTGGGGCGTAGGTCTTTGAAACGGAGGAAAAAAGTATTCTTGAAGCAAACATTTGTTTATATGGTGGTTGTTTTCTAGTTGTGAATGAATAATATAGTAATAATATACTAATTGAACTTGGTTTTTATTATTAAGTATTTTATACTATTCTGTTTATTTTATATATATTATCAACTTGAATTATAACAACTCTTTAACCACAAAGTTTTTATTATCAGTTTATATATGAGCCAAAATTTTAAAACAGGCACAAACTATTTCCAAACATCTTTCACCTTATTCACAGAAATGGAAATCTGCTGATTATTACCAATCTGGCCCTATATTTTAGCTGTAGCACCCTTTATTCAAATATCACCATCACGCCATATTCGCATGTCCGATATATGCGTATTTGCTGCAAATAACCCCATGCAAAATATTTAATGCGGCCTAAATAAAAATTTACTGTGGCCTTAATAAAAATTTAGCACGTATTTATTTTATTAGACAAGAATTTAATGCTAAACTGGTGATTCTGCACAGAAAATTAATCCTTGTGTGCATATTTTATAAGCATTTGTTTTTGTTATAGAAGCATGGTTCTTTTGATAAAACCGTTTTTCTTAGAAAGGCGCTGACAAGAAAATATATCACCATATTTTTTTGGTTTCCTTTTTTTTTATTTTTTTGTTAATTTTATTTTTTTGGCGTAGCAGAAGCTCTAGAAAAAAAAAGAACTGCAGGGAAGGGAAAGTGAATTGGTAGGGGGAAAAAAGGAGTGTTAACTCCGACGCTTCTGCAGCAGGTATCTGAATTGAGAGTCTAAACTCCGGTGGCACGTAATTAGATCACATGACATGAACAAATCGGAAATAGCATCTAAATCCGGCTAAATTTGTATGTGCTCCCCCCGAGCTATACGTCTTTTGCAACAGCTGGAAAGTTGTCTAGCTTCCATTTAGCCGTCAGAACATTTTGCCCTCCTGTGTATGTGCAGTGTTACACATGGAGTTCAGTTAATTTTGCACCCATCAATTGGCTGCCTCACAGGATTTAAGTGGCAGATCATTGCACTGGAGTAGGGCTTGTTGGATGGCGGGATTTAACACAGCATTTATCAATATTTAACAAATGCAGAGTTCATACTTTTTAAGTAAGGTGGCATCACTGTAAGTTCCTGGGCACAACCAGATAAAACTCCGATGGGTTTGAAACGTGGTCATTATATCCGACAGTCTCGTTGGTCATGTGACTCTTGAAGAAAAACAGCCTTTTTTTGCCAGCCAATCAACGTGCAGCACGGCATCCTTCTGTGCCAAGAAGATAAACTACAAGGCTGTTTTTTTTAAAAAAGATGAGGAATATAATAGAATTATTAGAATATTTAAATGAATGCTTTATGTGAACAAAAAGCCATGCAGTAATACATGCATCTGTTTATATACAAGAAAAAGTCAAGGTACCGCGCAACTTTCAGTTCAGAGAACCAATCTATTCGTATAACCAAGCTTCTTCGTCCTTCTTGTAGGAGACGATTTCACCTTCAGAG
Source organism: Hanseniaspora lindneri (assembly GCA_019649525.1). Taxonomy (NCBI): domain Eukaryota; kingdom Fungi; phylum Ascomycota; class Saccharomycetes; order Saccharomycodales; family Saccharomycodaceae; genus Hanseniaspora; species Hanseniaspora lindneri. The sequence continues at coordinate 23,287 of JAFNJT010000061.1, forward strand.
AACCAGATCTTCAATTCTCTTTCAGCACTTTCGACAGAGTCAGAACCGTGGCAAACGTTTCTTCCCATGTCAAGACCGTAGTCACCTCTGATGGTACCCAAGTCAGCGTTTAATGGGTTAGTGGCACCCAATAACTTTCTACCTTGCTTGACAACATCCTTACCTTCCCAGCACATGGCTAAGATTGGACCAGAGGTCATGAACTTGACGATATCTGGGAAGAATGGCTTTTCCTTGTGTTCAAAGTAGTGTTCAGTTAAGGTTTCCAAGTCGGCGCTAACTAACTTGATGGCGCTTAACTTGAAACCCTTTTCTTCGAATTTGGCGATGATCTTGTGGGTGATGGATCTTTGGACACCGTCTGGCTTAACAGCAATAAAAGTTCTTTCCATTTTGTTTCTGGTTTAAGGTAGTTGGTTTTTTAGCGTTAACTTTAATTTGAATAAATTACCTCTTCGTATAAGGGTTGTGTAAAAGTGGCAAAAAAAAATTCCCCATGTTCTTTTATATCACTAAAATTTTTATATCAAAAAAAAAAAAAAAAAAAATTTTTTTCCAAAATTACCCGATTGGGAAATTGTTTTCCGCTCACTAATATGCCAAAAAATAAAAAGCAAATCACAAATGCCCCCACCAGATTTTGATCCAGGCAAAGAAAATGAGTGAAAACAAGATGCAAACTATCAGATCACTCTGAGAAACAGCAATAATAATGAAATAAACTCGCTCACTCCTCAAAATGTCTTAGAATGTATCTTTGGACGCTAAAACGGTCGATTCATCCGGAACATGTGACTCTCTCCCGCTTCTCACGGGGCTTCATTTCCCAAACAGGAAATCGCTGTTCCGCCAGCCACATATAACGCAGGTGTCTTTCTCTACTTCATAATGTCCGCTGCAGTGTGTAATCGCACCTGAAATGCAGCGTATATAACATGTGCTTGCATTGTGCATAAACATGTGCTGTTTCTTTACTTAGCAGGTATCTTTCAAAGATTGGGTCACATGCACAGTTTCTCCCTCCATCACAACCGGCGCTACCAATCAACACCTCCATGCAGTTTCGCATCTTTGTCCGAGAACTGTGTTTATTAAGTTCAACTGTTTACTGGGCCCATTCTTTAATTTCTGATTTCATAACACCGTTGCTGCTAATAATAGGCATACCAGTTTTCTTTTATCTTTCACTCTTTACAGCGGAGAAAGTTTTCAGTCAGAATGAGTATTGGGAGAAAGGAATTTCGTACACTGATGATAAGTGGATATAGGGAACCGTTTTTTTTCCTAATTTAGGGTGAACTGCATTCATTGAAGTTTTAAGTTTTATTTTATTAATTTTTTTATTTGTTTTTCAACCATTTTACTCCACAGGCTCCGGAGATTAGCTTACTAATTAACTAATTCTTTAGGGTAAGTTTAGCAAATTAAAAAAATTAAATAGGGGTAATTATGGCGGATGTAAGGTCATCCTCTACTCAAAAAAAAAAATATATGTATGTGGCAATTTTTTTGCGGGGAAGTTGCAGCTCTTTTTTTTTTTTTTTTACTTAAGCAGTGGTAGATATAGGGGAAAATCCAAAATATCTCGTTGTTTTTTTTTTTTTTTTTTACAAATACTTTAAATAAATTCTGCATATGATGTGAATGATTGAAACAGATATAAAAAGAATCAATCTATTCATTTAAAACAAATATTTTTAAGCTGGATCAAATTGTTTGAAGAAATAACACAAGAAGTTTACTGAAAAAGGGTTTCTTTTTTTTATTTTTTTTTGCTTTTTTATTCCCGTTGTCTTTTTTATTTTACTTTATTTTATTATACTTTATTATATTCTATTAAGCTTCTTTAGTTTATTATGAACAAAGTTGAAATCAAAAAGAAACCAATAATTAAGATAATTACATTTGTTTAATCAAAAAGATAAAAAAGTAAAACTCTTGGTTCTTGTTTGCACTATCACCAACAGCATAATGAACGAAAGTAATACTAGCCTGAAAAGCAGTGAAAGCAATGACACAATGCTCACAATGAGTGCAGCGGAACACCCCCAACAATCAGACAATATTTTCTTGCCATTAAGAACCAAAAGAATAAACAGCAACAGCGATATTTTTGAAAGAGACGTTCAGGTTGACTATTTTCCAAATTCACCCGTAAGCATGAATGGAAACGATTATTCAGGAAGCTTTGCTGCAAATCCAAACTATGAGCTTGATCCAAAAAGCCCGTCAACGAACTACTTCTTTATCAACCAATCAAAAGAGGCACTGCGTTATCCCTACAATACCCAAAAACGACTTAGCTCAGCAAGTTGCAATGGAGCGCCTGTATTCAATAGCAACATTTTTTGCACTTCTCCAGAAATCAGAAGAACACAGAGCCATGTCTTTGATAAGCATGCCACCCCAGTTTTAGAAAACTCCTTGAAAAAAGTTCCTACACATGTTCTGAGTGTTGACAACTATATTAACAGCGATATGGATAAAAAGTGTTGCAACGAAAGGATATCATCTAGCACCAACCACACTTGTGAAGAAGACGCAAGCGAGAAAAATGGAAGTCCGGATGGAGAGTGGAATGCTGAAGGGGAAGGAATAGATAAGGGTGATGAATTTGATGAGCGAATGGATTACTTTAATCACAGTCGTTCCAGCTTTGACAACTATATTGATGAGCTGAACTCTAAGAAAGGAAAAAAGAACGAAAACAACCCAAGCCAGCTCACTAAGCTGCTTCAAAAACAGAGTAAAAATCCCGCATTCGATGAATGCGACGAAACGAATGAGGTTATTGATGATCTAACAGCAGAGGTTTTGAACTCAAACATGCTGTCCAAGAAGTCTTCCTTCCTTGAAGAGGAGGAATACGAAAACAGACGTTTGAGCAGAGAAAGAAGTAGAAGTCTCACCTCGCTTTTGGTGAAGGGTTTGTCGGAGAGTTTCAAGTAGCAGTGTTTTGGTGTTTGGGAATGTGTTTTGCAGTTTTTCTTTTTTTTTTTTTTGAATTTGCTTTTTATTTTTACCTATACTGTTATATACTTATGCTTTGAATATGAATTAGGAGTTTGTAAGGGAGATGTTTGTTTGTCAAAGCACATTGCCACCAAAGAAGCCATAGATCCAGTTGAAAGTTGTGCTAAAGTTTCTCTTTTTGGGCTCTAATTCATCACAATGCTTGTGTGAGCTTTAACAAAACACAGTGAAATCTTTCTCAAATAGTGCTAAAATAGCGCTTATGTGTGCTGCAGCAGTCACAGAATATGCGCAGCATTTATTACAGCCGTCACAGAATATGCATAAACATCTGCTACATCTGTTTTTAAAATGGCTCATTTATATAAATCCATGACCCAGCCGTTCTCGGATCACTATTGATTTGAACAATTTGTTATTTGTATTATCAGTGCAAGTCTTCAATTACCCTCTACACGTGCGTAGCACTGGCAGGTCTCAGCTGCCTTTTCTTGCAACACATTCTGCACTATTTTTGAAGCACATGTTCTAGTTGTTTTTAAAGCACATGAGCTAGCTGTTTTTAAAGGACATCACTTAATTGTTTTTATTTGCTGTATTCCAGGATCTATTCACAGAGTCCCAGTACTGCGCACAGAATCATACTTATCTGTAAACCGCTGAATCGTGCAGCATGAGCACTGCAAAAAGAAAGATAACGTCTAAAACAATCACCATTATTTATGCTTTGCATTCAAGCCTTTGTAATGACACTTTTACAATCCACTCAAACAACACATGCAATTTTTGTTTCCCACTCGATCATTGCTCATTCCCAATAAGTTTTACCTCCAGAAATATCAACTCTCTTTGCCACGTTGTCATACAGTTAAATTAATGTTGTAGAGATTTTTGTCCACTCAATTTCTAAATAAAAAAGACAGACGTATTTCTCCGTACCAGCACTGCACTGTATCCATATTATCCTGCACCAAACTATGCCTGAATGTGTCATATTTAACGCAATAGTGCAGAGTACAGTTACAGTACAGTATGCTAATACTGGAGCAGAATTCCGTTCGGATTTAACAGTAGTGTCACGTGACACATTTGCAGCCTCAGCAAACACAGAATGCTTATCTCCGCCACACAACACCACCAAACATGCAAGAAAAAATTTTCTGCCATGTTTGCTGTGTGATCTTGAAAACTAACTAATTTCTTCCACCAGAAACACCAGGTATATATTACAGATCCCCAAAAAACACACTTGTTTTATATTGATTCAGTCCTAAAAGGTTGAAATTAATAACACTCACTTTTTATACAAATCTGAATACCAAAGCATTCTTGCTGATAAACCTAACAGGCAAGCAGTTTTGTGATATATACAGTTATATTTTTGGTTCTTCAAAGTAGAAAAGATACTCAAAAAACCACACACATTCTACCAACTTTCTTGTAAAAATACTATATTTGACATTACTTATTGCTCTTAAAAGTTCTCACCAACATTTCAGATCTGAAAGAAACAGTTATTTTTGCCTGTGTCTCTCCTTTAATTTATAGAACTGAAACACACAAAATAAAGTAAAATGTTTGGCTCAAATCTAGGTGGATCACAGTTTGGGCAGTCAACCAACAACGCAGCACCAAACACAATGTTTGGACAAGTCAACAACAACAACAGTATGTCTCTAAATACACTCAATACTTCACAGCCACAGCAGCAAGGAAGTCTCAACAGTTTTGCTAATGCCTCTAATGGAATCACCTCCACAAATCAGGTCATGCAAATGGCAGGACAAGGACAAGGAACATTCCAAATCAACTTTCAGCCAGTCACTGAAAAGGATATAAATTCTCGAACAGTGACTGAATATGAAAGTATTGCTGTTCTAGATGTTTGTAAAAACTTTTCTTTGGACCAGTTAAGATTGCAGGACTATTTAAACGGTAACAAGTTTAGTGCTGGTGGTTCCAATGGCTTAACAGGATCTGTTGCTTCTTCAGGTGCAGTCGGTGGTGCCTTTGGAACTTCCAATACTAACAATTCTTTATTCGGTAACAACACTAACAACACTTCAGGTACTGGAGCAAATCTCTTTGGTCAACAGCAAAGCAACCAGCCATCCAGTGGTGGTCTGTTTGGACAAACCAACAATAACTCTCCATTTGGACAAAACAACACCACTCAACAATCTGGTGGTTTGTTTGGTCAACAGCAGCCAGCACAATCTACTGGTCTATTTGGTCAGCAAAACAACAGTTCACCATTCGGCCAATCTAACAACACACAGCAATCAGGTGGTTTGTTTGGTCAACAGCAGCCAGCACAATCTACTGGTCTATTTGGTCAGCAAAACAACACTAACCAACAGTCAGGTGGCTTGTTTGGTCAGCAAAACAACACCCAACAGTCAGGTGGTTTGTTTGGTCAGCAGAGCAACAACGCCCAAACTGGAGGTGCTTTTGGTCAGCAGCAACAACAACCTGCTCAAACTGGTGGCCTCTTTGGTCAGCAGCAAAATACTCAAGCTGGTGGTCTATTTGGTGCTAAACCTGCTACTACTCCATTTGGTCAACAACCTCAATCTGGCGGTTTGTTTGGTCAACAACAACAACAACCTGCTCAAACAGGCGGTCTTTTTGGTCAACAGCAACCTAATCAAACTGGTGGTCTTTTTGGTCAACAGCAACAACAACAACCGGCTCAATCAGGCGGTCTTTTTGGTCAACAACCTACTCAATCTGGTGGTTTGTTTGGTCAGCAGCAACAACAACCTACTCAAACTGGTGGTCTCTTCGGTCAGCAGCAAAATACTCAAGGTGGTGGTCTATTTGGTGCTAAACCTGCACAAACTGGTGGTTTGTTCGGCCAACAACAGCAACAACCTGCTCAAACTGGTGGTTTGTTTGGTGCTAAACCAGCAGGCACTACTGGAAATCCATTTGGTCAGCAGCAACCTAGCCAATCAGGTGGTTTGTTCGGTCAGCAACAGCAGCAACCTGGTCAAGCTGGTGGTTTGTTTGGTGCTAAACCTGCAACTGGTGGTCCATTTGGTCAACAACAGCCTGCTCAAACCGGTGGTCTGTTTGGTCAGCAACAACAACCTGCTCAAACTGGTGGTCTCTTTGGTCAGCAACAGCAGCAAGGTCAGACAGGTGGCTTGTTTGGAGCCAAACCTGCTACTACGCCATTTGGTCAACAACAACCTGCTCAGACTGGTGGTCTATTCGGTGCCAAACCATCAACTCCAGGCGGAGGTTTGTTTGGTAATACAAACAATGCAGCTTCAACTACTGGAGGTGGTCTGTTTGGTAACACAAGTACCACAAATCAACAACCAGGTGGTCTCTTTGGTCAGCAACAACCTGCTCAAACTGGTGGCCTCTTTGGTCAGCAACAGCAGCCAGCTCAGACAGGAGGTTTGTTTGGTCAGCAAAATCAACAACCTCAAACTGGTGGATTGTTTGGTCAAAATAAGCCTGCAATGGGTGGTGTTTCAGGTGGTTTGTTTGGGCAAAGCAACACTTCACAACCTGCACAAACAGGCGGTTTGTTTGGATCCAAGCCTGCTGCTCCCGCTGGTGGATTATTTGGTCAAACAAGTGCCGCTCAGCCCTCTACAACAACAGGGGGTTTGTTTGGTGCTAAGCCTGCTGCTCCATCAGGTGGCCTGTTTGGTCAAACTGCCACTACACCATCAGCACCAACAGGTGGGTTGTTTGGTCAAACAGGTGCTGCCCAACCTTCTGCAACAACAGGAGGTTTGTTTGGTGCTAAACCTTTAGCTCCGTCAGGCGGACTGTTTGGTCAAGCAGGCACCACACAACCAGCCACTCAATCAACAGGATTGTTTGGTCAGCAGCAGCCGGCTCAGGCAGGAGGCTTGTTTGGTCAGCAACAGCAAACCAATCTTCCTTCAAACACTCAACAGGTTACTTCTTTAGAGGCATACGGCTCTCCAATTGGGCAAATCTTCAGTAACATTGTTATGCCAAACTCTTTAACTCAGCAACCACAATTAAGCAATGGCAACATTGTGCCCTCGATGGTTAAAAAAGCAGTATCCAGAGATAACAATAACGTTGTTTCGGGTATGGGATTGTCCATCGGCTGTGTCATTCCAAAGCCTTTGTTTTCCAGTATTTTGATTAAAGGGAAAGATGATTCTATAAATAGTGCTGATATTACAGCTGACGAAAACGTTGAAAATGTCACCCAAAGATTCCACATCGAAAAGACTCCTGAGCTTGGTGGTGCTGACACTTCTGTTGTCAACACCAATGCATTGTTTTCTCCAAAGAAAACAACCTCTGCTGTAGCCAAGAAAAACACTATTATTGAAATCCCATTGGAAGAAGAAGAAAAAGAAGCTCCTGAGGAAAAAATAGACGCTAAACCTTTGGGAGAAGTCAGTGAAACGACTGAAAAAGAAGACAAAAAAGAAGAAAACGAGGAGCCTGTGGCTGACGAGAATAAGGACGACCAGGATTCTGTGACGTACGAGAACGAGTTCTACATTGAGCCGTCTTTGAAGTATTTGCAGTCCCTCTCACTTCTTCAGTTAAGAGCTGTGCCTAAATTGAAAATGGGCCACAAAGAATACGGTTCTATAGAATTCTTGGAGCCTGTTGATTTGTCAAATATTCCTTTAACAAAATCCATTTTCAACGAAAACGTCATCCAATTCAGCAATTCTGAAATCAAAATAAACAATGACAACTTGCTCAACAAAAAATGCAGAATAACCTTGTATGACATGTGGCCTGTGGATAAAGTGAATAGAAGTGCCATCAAGGATCCTCATCACCCAGTTATCCAGTCTCACACAGACTATTTGAAGAAAACCGTCAACTCTAACGAGGGCTCTAAGTTTGAGAAATACGATGCTGAGAACGGGTGGTTAATACTACAATTTTGCTAAAATAAAATTATTAGTTGTTTATATAAGTAATTTTAATCCATATAATTTACATAATCATTGTTTATAGTTTTCAATCTTCACTAGCTAACTATAAATTCCTCACTGGTTTCAATAGGTGCAAGACAGAGTCCAGATCACGCGACTTCAAGAGCAAATAGCAGCAAAAAAGCACGTGACACCTTCTACGTCTTTTTTTTTTTTTTTTTTTTTTTTTTTAAAAAAAAGCTTTAAAAAAAAAAACATTATTAAGCAATCAAAGTTTCAGGATTGCTGCCTTGAGTTTGAAAAGAATTATCATTCAGTTTCAGTCTTTTGTTTTGATGCACTTCATCTCCGGCTTCCAGTGCTAGCTGGCCATCAATATTGGAGCCAAACTGGTCATGTGACGGAATATTACTTGGATGGTGGTACTGGTGGCCGCTATTTTCAGCATATTGGTGATGAGATCCCTGGCCATTATTGCTGTTGCCAGCATCATCACCTTCCTCGTCTTCATCGTCTTCTTCAGCTCCCTCTTCCTCGCCTGCGCCATTGTTGTTGTTGTTATTGTTGGCATCTTCTTCGTCGTCATCATCATCATCTTCTTCTTCCTCTTCTTCTCCGTCTGGTGTGTTTAAACATGTTTGAATTAGATTCTTACCTTCAGGCTCAGTAACAATAGGCTGGAACTTTGGTGTGGTGAATGTGTAGACCAATCCGGTTTCAGAAACTACCAGCAACAAAACTTGGGTTCCGGTTAAAACTGACAGTTCGTAAGCCTTTTTCATGATACCGTGTTTTCTTTTAGAAAAAGTAACGTGTCTCTTGGTTTTGTTTTGAATGAACTTGATGGCTATTTTTCTTCTGTCGGTTGTTTTGTTTGGTGTAGGGTTTGCACCTAAAGTGGCGTCATTGGAATCCTTATCAATGGCTTCAATAACATTGTTGGCTGCGCTAACAGCATCTAGATCTTCTTCTTCTTCTTCTTCCTCGCCATTTATAAATGCATTAGCCCCTTCCGCGGCTTGGTTTGCTGTTTGTTCCACGGAAGAAGCCTTCTTTAAAGAGTCGTCAACAGCAGCTAAAGGATTGTTTTCGAGTTCACTCATGTTTGTTTTTGGTTTGGTGCAAGTTGTTTGCTTGAATAAACAAATCTGTTCCAGAATGGGTGTTTGTTGTTTTTAAGAAATTGTTGTCCATTTAAGGTAATTCTCGATATATTATCAGAAATTACTTGTTTCGGAAAAAGTGGGAAAAAATTTTTAGGCGTGTATATATATGTTGCCAGGAGGAAAACAACAACAGGCGGTGAAAAATTTGCGTGAGGAAGAAAAAAAAAAGAGAAAAAAAAAGAAAACAGTGCGCGTCGGACGTAATCCTGGAGGAAACAAAAAAGCGGTGCGTCGGATGTAAGTCTAGAACGGGCAGCACTGCACGTCGGATATAAGGCTAGCAACCGAAAACAAAACGATGTGTCGGACATAACAAAATCTCGCGTGACTGTGCGTGCAATTTTCACCGCTACCATGTGTGAAGCTTTTACACTGTACTGTTTTTGCTCGCAACACAACAAAAGCAAAAAACTGCTGCGGATTCACCTCACACGCATTTGAACAGTCGGATATAGCAAAATACACGTCAGGTGTATAAAACCAAATCCTTGAAGCGAATATATCTTTTTCTGCATCCATCACAACAACGCCCAGCAAAAAAAAAAAAAAAAACTGATCTCCCAGCTCTTATCTCCGAAACGCGTGAACTACATGTAATAAAACTCTTTCTATTTCTTTTCGCCATAAACTCTCAGCAACCAACCACAAATTCAGAAGCAGCGGCTTGTATAAGAACACTCCGAATAAAAGCAGCATTCCATTTTTGTTTCTGGTTTTCCTTTTTCTTTTTTTTACTTGTTTTTTTACTTATTTTTAACCTCTCGCCTATTTTCTGCTGACCACAATGAGCTACAACGGTATTCTCGATGTTGGTTTGGATAAAGACGGTTCCCAAGAAAACGTTGATGAAGAAGTTACTTACGAAAAACTGAGTGAAAACTTACTCCAGGAGCAAGCATCAACAACCATAAATCCGTACCAGTTTTCTGAGCGACACCTTCTGGACGAACACAAGGGACTCGACATCCTGAGTTTGAAAGTCAAGGACTGTCTAAAAACCATCTCCAGGACGAAAGATAACAACGCCATCTACGACGAAATAGTGAAAACTTATAGGTTGTGGGCGCACGATGTGAATCCAAGATATAAACTCAAAGATACAGTAACTCTGATAAACAAAGTGGGCAAAAGCAGAGATATAATGAGCTACAGAAGAAACAAGATTGATGAGGATCATCTTTCCGCATTGGGAACTAGAAGGGAATCTTTTTCAGAGCCAGAAGAAAATGATTCTCCGGACATACAGCCACAAGAAACTCATAATTCTTCGCACCCAAAAACGCTGTTGGAAAAGCTTGCTGATGATGAGCGTGCGCTAGAAGCAAGTGGAGATCAGCCTGAAGCTTTCCGCAAAGAAATAGCCGTTTCTGGAACTGAGAATGTTGTTGAAAATGATGTATTTGAACGAAATAAGCACATAGATAGTGAATTTCAAACAACTGAAGCTCAAAACGATTCACGTGATCTCCAAGAAGCACAATCACAGCACAGCCACTCGCTCCAGGACGAAATCGACCAGTACGAGGAGATGCTTCAGCAGGATATGAACTAGCAGCTCTCGGAAGAACCGAAAATGGCATATTTAAGTTTGTCTATATAGGCTTTACTCTCTATTAATCACATTAATGTTTTTCTGCTATCTACTACCAACAGTCACGTGTTTATGTGCTATCCATTACCAGCAGTCACGTGTTTTTCCGCCATCTGCTAGTGCGATAATTTCTAATATGGAGATGAGCAGAACAAGGATAGAAACTATTCGGTTATGTTTATATAAGTTGATGGTTTCTCTTAGAGTTCTATTTCTATCTAGAATGAGGGATTACAGCTTCATCTTGTGAAACTGCGTTGTTCTCAACATAGGCTAACAAAATGAAGAATTTTCACATTGGTGAATATTCTAGAGTCCAGTGTGTGGAATAAGTAAGAGGATTACTTATGTCCGGTATCGGATATATGTGCAATTCCCACAACTAACCATATCAATGTTTTCTCTACTGTCTATTAACCACATTAGTGTTTTCTCTGCTGTCTATTAACAACATTAGTGTTTTCTCTACTGTCTATTAACAACATTAATTTTTTTCTCTACTGTCTATTAGCAACATTAATTTTTTTCTCTGCCACTTTCAATTTCAATCTTTTTTTTCTTTATCAGCTTCACTGGTTTCTTTACTACTTTCCAGTCTCAACTTTTCAGCTGCCTCCCTAGCTTTTCTTTGTCCTTCCTGCGCATCAAATTCAGCTGCAGCCTTCATTCTTTCAACAAACAGCTTAGAAACTTTGCTCTTCTCTTTGCGTTCTTTCAATGAAGACACGTCTGACTGCAGAATTTTAACCTCCTCAAACTTAACGTTCTTCCATGTTTTGTAAGAAGATTCCTGTGCTTTGTAGAGCACTATAACTAGCAAGTCCGACAGCAAAAACAGCTTAAAGTTGTTTCCCATTCTGCAAGTAGCGGCAAAGTAAACATTGATTACAGAACTCAACAGCTTTGAGAAAAACAGTTTCTTTGGGTATGGCAGAACTCTTTTTTCTTCATAGTTTTTCACCAAAGGAGAAACTTTTAACAACAAAATCACAGCAATGCAGATGTTAGTTATGATTTCAGTGAAAAAAGTGACGACTGATCCATCAGTTTCATATGAAGCACCGCCTAAATAGGTGCACAATGGGAGAGCAATGAATATAAATACCTGTTTTCCCAACCCATTCAAATACTTAGTCTCCTGCTTATAAACATCTTTGCTGAACTTTGGATACAAATCAATAGCTATTAGCTCCTTCAAACCAAACTTCTTTTTGTAGGTGAAGCTTTCTGGTTTTGGATCAGAAGGTTCGTAAAATCTCCAATGGTACTGTTCGTTGGTTCTCACGAAGAAACAAACGAGATTGAAAGAAAGAAGTCCAATGGCAGTTAAAGAATACTTGAACCCATTTGAAATCAAGCACCCAATCATAACCAAATGCAAGCCAAAAAAGAGAGCCGTTTTGTTGGCGGAAACATTAGGATTGAATCTAGCTTCGCTTTGGAAAAAGAAAAGCAGTGAGGATGTTGATGATAGAGCAACCAAAACTGATCCAATGATCTTTTCGTTCTTACTGGTTTCAAATATCGCAGCCTTGAAAGCATCTAGCTTGTAGTTGAAGTGGAATCTAGATTCAACAAAGGTGAATGGAATTTTAACAAAAAGTTTCAAGATAAAATCAGTAATCTGCATAGCTAGTCTCCATTTGATGAAAGGCTCGTTTTCAAACTTCATTTTCAAGGTTAAGGTTGCAGGTTTGTTTGCCTCCAACTGAACCAAGTCGCTTTTGGTGTGTTTGAAATTATCGTACTGAATAAATGGGAAATATCTGATCGCAATACCTGAAGAATTATCTCTCTTTCCAGTGAAATCATCAATTATGATGTTTTCCAACAAATTAGGAGGAGCCTGTGAGATCAGCATCTCACCGAAATTATAAACCAATTGAACCAATGGGTTTGGATTGATAAACAGTTTCTTGATTTCTTCATTGCTTTCAGAATCTATGTCAGTGAATTTTTCAATTAAATTGATTCTCTTGAAAGCAACAATCTCGCATGTATCATCTGATGGGAACTTTTTCACGCAGTCATCAGCGCTTCTCTTTAAAGAAACATCTAAAAACAAGTCATCAACACCATTATACTCAACATCAATACTTGGTGAAAAAGGAAGCTCAACAGTGTTCATTGAAATCTGGTCAATGGTAATATCTGAAATACTCATTTTATCACTACAAAATCCAGCATCGTCAGTGATAACAAAGGACAGATCTAGTAAATCGTCTTTAGACCATGCAGGTATCAATAGCTGTGGATTAGATAAAGAATTCATGTATTTGACATACTGAATTGTAGGTACTTCTTCGTCGTAAGACGAAATCTTCACTGGTTCTTTCTGGTCAGCATCATAAATCCAAGCAGTGATGTTAGTGAAATTTTGCAAGGGTAATGGGTGGTTCAAGAAACTTTCAACACCAACTGGTTTAGGAAACAAGTTCAACGTGGCTTCGTATTCTCTTCTTTCCAGTGACTTACCATAGTCCTTTAAAGCCAATCCTTTTGCTTTAAACTGCTGCTTCATTATGTGTCTAGAAATTCTTCCTGAAATAGTAGTTGCCTTTGGAACAATTACTTCATCTGGCATTAATCTCAGTTCGTCAGCGTCTCTTGTCAAAAAAAACTTTTTTACAAACGTAACAAGTGTGAATAAAAAGAGAATGTATCTCACATAAGTGAAAATAGCCCCAAACTTTCCACCTGAGTTAGAGGCCCCAATAACAACTTTGATAATATTTTCCATTTTGTAATATTGCCTTGTTCAATGTGATTTTCAATAAACAATAGTATAATTAAACGACCAATTGTTCCAGCCAATAAGAAATCTGTTTAATAAAATGAAATCGAGGTTTTGAAAATCCTAAAAGAAAAAAGAAAAAAGAAAAAAGAGAAGTTAAGTTCAACTTGTTTAAGCGAGTTTCTTCTTCTTCTTGTCAGTGTTTCTTTTTGATTGGTTTGAGTTTAATTATATCTTTTCAATCTGTTAAAAAATATTCACACTCATGAATTTGTTTAAGTGAATTAACATTTATAAGTATTATTAATTCAAATATAAAATAGCGAAGAACAAATAAATATTATCTGCTCCTTTTTAAATATTATTCTAGCAGATATTTATATTTCCATTTTAATTTTTTTTTCTTTTTTTTTTTTTTTTTTTTTTTGAAAAATAAAAAAGGCTATTTCTTCGGGGTTTAACAAATGTGCCAGTAAACTACTGCAAGGCAATAATATAGTCACTAATGAATTAACAAGAGAGTCATCTTCCAAGCAGTAGCCTTTGTTTCAAGATACAAAATGTATATTAAAAATTGAATAGATTTAAGTTGAAAATAATAATAATAAATTAATTTAATGCTCAAAGTACGTCATGTGGAGCATAAAATAACGAGTCACTGTATTATGAACAAAGTTTCTAGCTGCAGCGGAATCTTTGAATAGCCCATTATGGAAGTCTGAATAAAAATACAGTCTGAAGAATGTAGCAAACACATTTTGCATATCATAAAAATACCCCTAACAGATTCTACGAAAAAGAAAAAACTTCTATTACGCAGGGACGACTCTTTCTTGTGTGTATCTGATAGTTCTATTGGATGATTTTAGATTAAAAAATGTGCCAAAAATATGATAATGGTGTAAAAAAGGAGAAACAATTGTCCGTCAAAAAAGAAAATCGGGAGTTATTTTTCAGCCATCGTTTTTCGGACTTAATGTATAAACAAGACCAGGTCATGTGACCTTTAATGTGTCCGATACAGGAGTAAATGAAGCTAGTATAACTCACAGCATCCAGTTTTGATTGTTAAATCAGGTATACATTTGTAGCGTAGTTCTAGCGTCTGTCAATGAAGCGCGACACCTCTTTGGGCACGTGAGCGTTGACATAAATAATTGCTACAACATCTTTCCTTTTGGCACGTGAGAGTTGGCATAAATAATTGCAACATCATTCTCCACTGATAGGTGCTCTGCGGAGTACTCCAGGACTTTTCTGCCGTCACTACTTGCTAATCATGTATCTGCTGCGATCTCTAGCATTAAAACGTATTAAAAAATGTATATAAACCAAATGTAGACCAGTTTTTGCTGAGATCTTTCTAGGCAGTCCAGAGTCTTGCTGTTCCATCAGCTGCACAGGAGAACAACCATGGTTGTTTTGGATGCCAGCACAGATCCATGACACCTACATTATTTGTTATCTTATGACCCTTTAATTTTTTCAATGGCACAATCAAAACGTTTTTCAACAGATCATGCATGTACAAGTTATTATGGAAAATATGAATCATACCGTCATCACCACCAGTAGCAAACAATGGTAAGCTGCTATGGAAACCAGCCTGTCTGATAGCTTTGCTATGGTATCTTAGTGTTTTGTATGGTAGGTTACCTAGATCCAAATCATGCCACAACAGCTTTTTATCAAATGATGTAGCTATGATATGATCACCACCTCTTGGATGGAATTGAATGGCAGAAAGCCATTTGGCACCAGTCAGTAGCTTCTTTATCAATACTTGCTCTTGTAAATCATATACTCTGATGACTCTCTGAGTAGCAATAGCTATTTGTGGCTTGAATGGATGGAATTTACAGTCCATAATGATACCTTTAGATTTTCCAAATGGAGATTGAGTCATGTGTTTTGAGAGCTGGTGAATCAAAATAGCAGTAGAACCTGAGTTTGGTTGCACTGTTATTAAGTAATCACCTTTCTTATGCCAATCAATTTTCTTGATCGAATCTTGTTTATGACAATTTATTGATATCAAAATATCCTTTTCTTGCTGAGAAACAGTTGGCTTGTTCCAAGTAGCTGGAGCAGCTTTCTTCTTTCCAGAGGTGGCGCCATGTTCCTGCTTATTTGTTTCCTCATCATCACTGTCGTTATCGGATTCTAACTCAACAGCTCCTGAATCGTTTTTGTTGTTTCCAAAAGTAGCAAAACCAAATCCATTTTCAATCTTAGTTTTACCGTTATTTTCTTTTTCAAACCCAAACACAGGTGGCACAATCAGCAGCAACTTTTCACCCAATGCGATGGCCAAAATTCCCGTTTGCGGATCTGGGTTCCAAGCCAAGGCTTCAATTTTGCTTCCATCATAATCCTCACTGCTTTTAGAGAACAATTCAGTCTTATAAACCTCTCTTCCAGTCAAAATTTCCCACACTCTAACTGTACCGTCATCAGATCCAGTAGCAAGCCATTCTCCAGTAGGATCTATACTCAAACATCTAACCTTGTCCGTGTGGCCTTTATATATGTTACTGGTCATGATTGGGAAAGGTTTCAAGTCTTGTGGAGATGGTAGCTCAGGAATCAATGATTCTGGATCTATTTGAATCTTATTCTTTCTGACTCTTGGTGCTAAATACAAATCTAAAGATCTTTCAAACTTTTCTCTCACTGTGTTGGCATATCCTGGAACTTTTCTTAAAGCACCAAATTTGGTTGGGATGAACCCATGTTTGGCCTTAAATTCTTCAATTTCCTCCTTGTTTTCATCAGGAATTAAATATTCTTCAGGTGGGTTGTAACTTTCTTCGTTGGTTGGTGGAGGAAGCTTTGGAGCTCTCAACTGCATGATGTGATCGATTCCTTCATCTTGGTTGTCACCCCACAAATCGTAGTTTCTCTTTTGTTCTTCAAGTTCTTCTCTTACTTTCTTACCTGTTGATATTCTTCCTTCTCTGATAGCTCTGACAATCTTCATAACCCTAACAGCTTCATGCTTAGATGGAACAAATCTTCTTTTTGGCTCAGGGACAGCTTGCAGTGGCATAACTTCCAAATGTCTGGAAAACCAATCAACATATTCAGGATATTCATTTTCAGCTTCATTCATGGATTCACCTCTGGCAGCCATTTCAACTTTTTTGATGAGCTCCAACTCTTCAGTGGATAAGTTCAAAGATCCACCAGTGTCCTTATCAACTAAACCTGTCCAGCCTGCTGGTAAATCTATAGATTCCAGCAATTTATCAATGGCACTTGTACCATCCTTACCCTTAACAGGTCTCATGATTCTCTTACCGTTAATGTCATAACCTATGTGAGGCATCTCATCATAAACCTCTATAGGAATGTTACCAATAGTGTTTTTTGGTTGGAAAAAATCAGAATCATCCGACTCATATACTGGATCAACTTCTGGCTTAATTAGTCTTAGAGATCCATCGGAGTAAATGGTTTTTGTGACTCCTGCTTCAGCATCCTTATTTTCTTCGATGGAAGTGGATGGCGTGACTTTATTGTCATCTGAAAAAGAAGACACGTCTGACTCAGATTCCTCAAAGTCTTCTGAATTCAGCTCATCCTCTTCAGCAATAGATGAAACATCTGTACCTGAAACTTCTTCATCTAACTCTTGTGGATCGGCATTTTCTGGTGAGTTGACAGACTCAGCTTCATCATTTTCTTCCTCTGCTTCATTATCACCTTCTTCTTCTTCTTCTGAGTCGTTTAAGTCAATCATACCATCCAATTTCAACTCCTCATCTTCCTCATCTTCCTCATCTTCTTCATCTTTTTCCAAAGCTCTTTTGTTTTTAGTGCTTGGATTTTCACTGTTCTTTTGTGATTTCCCTTTTAGGAAACTAGTTAGCTTGTTTTTTTTTAAAGACACCATAACCACCAATAAAGGAATGTGCTAATTATCTTCTGCCTTGGTCGCTTTTTAGACTATTTTGTTGCTGTTAAACAGATCTTTAGATGTGAATATATAAATATTATGTACGCTTTTTTAATATTTATTTTTTTTTTTTCACTTAATGTTTTTTGTAGTTTTTTTAGAATCTCCAAATTGGGAAAAAGTCGCTTGGAGACCTAAATAGGAAATTTTTTAAAAAGAAATTAAAAAGGTTTAATCTTTAATTAAATAAAATATATATGTAACTCTACAAGAATAGAAGTATCGAGGAATCTATAAATACTTTTTCCAGTCACATGAAACGCTAATTTCTTGGGCTAAAAGCTCTAAGAACTCCCTGTCCATTTCATCGAATCCATTCAAATCCAAGCAGTCCAGGTCAATAACACCAATAACTTCATTTTCATACAAAATAGGAACAACAATCTCAGACTTGGTTTCACCATCACAAGCAATATGGTTAGCACATGCATTGACATCTGGAACAAGCTGTGTTTTTTTTTCGCTGGCAGCAGTTCCACAAACTCCCTTCCCAAAGAATATCTCTTGGCAGGCAACTTTTCCCTGAAATGGGCCCAAAATTAAGCTTTTCTCAGCAGAATCCTTATTCAAAATGTAAAATCCTGTCCAGTTTACGTTTACATTAAGACCCTTGTAGCAATGCCACAACAAAGATGATGCATTGGCCAAATTAGATATCATATTTCCGGTGTCTGCAGAAAGAGCTTTGTAGGACTCCACCAGCATTTCCAAGGATTCTCTTCTCTCCTCTTCGGTAATTTCCGTCTCTTTAGTAGAGGAAAATTGATTAGATAGTTCGGCGTGAAATCCCATATTTAGTGACTTGTTTAGTGGTTGTTTTTGGTGTGCTTTTTCAGTTAAAGCTGCTAATTTTTTCAGAACAAATTATCTAATATTTTGTTATTTTTCTTCAAACAGTACTGATGCTCACGTGACAAAATTTACTTTTTACATCTAACCCTGATACAATAAGTGCTACTATTTGGTTGTTTAAGCAAGCCAAGCAAGGCTGTAAAAAAGCATAACAACCAGTGAATTACATATAAAAACAGTATAAGGTGTGATTGTTTTTTTTTTATTAATCACTTAATTTGAAATATAAACTAAAAATACCAACAGAAGTACCAAAAATACCAGCACAAAGCACCAATAAGTATAGAACAACCTCCAATAAGTATAGAACAACCTCCAATAAGTATAGAGCAAACATGAATTCCGCAGAGAGAACACTAAAAACATTAGAAACGCCCAATGAAGCAAGCACTATTTTTGATGTACTCATGGATTCTTTTTCAGGCTACCAGCAGCAGAAAAAAGATGCAGATCTAGCTATTGAAAAATTGGAAAAAGCGATTAAAAGCTTAGCAGCTGTGTATAACATTGACTATAAAGCTTACTCTTTGGAAAAAAGAGACAATCAAACGGATGTAAATGATGATCCAGATGAGAAAATATCAAGAGATTATGTGCATATGTCCAATGAGAACTATGCCCTGTTACGAGACATTCAGTTTCAGTTAAACATAAGGGATAAGGTGCTATACCTAATTAATGACTTCAACGAGGTTATAGAGTTTCTGAAGAATCAGATAGAAAGCAACATCAAGAATTATATGAGCGAAAACGAGGACCAGAAATCGGTTCTTCGGAGAATTGAAAATGATATTGAGCTTTTGAGGCAAAGTAATGAGTATCGCAGCAAGCAAAAAAACCTGGGAGAATTGTATTTAAAAATGGCAAAGGATCTAAAAACAGTGATTGACAGTCTCCAGTGAGTGCGCTATAAGCTTATGTAGTGAATGAAATCGTTGAATATCTGATCGTCGCATAAAAACAATGAATGCTTACCGTTTTCTACCAAAAATAAGTTCAAGTCTATCTCAGAATCACTGAATTTGCTCTTCAAGATGTTGAAAACTTTTTCGGTTCCTTTATGATCATTTACACCGTCGTTTTCTCCATGAACAAATGTGATTTGTTTTGGAAGTTTTGAAATATCCTTTGAAGACAATTTTTTGTAGAATTTTTCAGTGGCCAAGCTTTCACCTATGGAGATCATTTCATAAAACATCAAAATAGAGCCTATGCAAGGAGCCAAGTATGGGAAATCGTTTTCCATAAAAGCCATGACTTGCTTATCGTTAGTTATTTCTTCCACTGCCAATTCTGAATCTACCTTAACATTTGGGATCATTTTTGACAGCAATTTGGAAACTGTTAGAAGCGCAGATGGTGGTCTTGTGGCTGGAGCCAAATAGTACAAGGGACCGCATAAAATTAAACTATCAGCATAATAATCTTCATGTCCTCTTTTTTTCACAGCAAGATGGTTTGGAAAGTAGTTGAATGCATACTCAGTAGCCAGTTGACCACCTAATGAGTGACCAAAAATGATAGTATCATGTTCCTGTGTAGAGATATCTAACTGTCCTTTGCCCCTACCATTTTTGAAAAAACAAACAAATGCACTTAGTTGGTCCAATTGAATGTTTCTGTTTGTTTCACCCTTCTCACCTGCTGCTTTGAATAATGCTTTCTTGCTCATTGGATGCGAATATCTACGTCCTTCAATCTCACTAGTATCCGACAAACCATATTCTTCAACCAAATCACTCACAGGAAGGCAAAGTCCAGATCCTCTGTATTCAAATACACAAATCTCAATATTTTTAAACTTATTAACTAGTTCGTAGCACAGTCTGTTGTAAAGCAGCAGATGCTCACCAAATCCATGAGAGATAATTATTCTTTTGAACTTTTCTGTTGACTGAAATAGTTCTTTCTGGCTTGTGGTTGAGCCATCAGTTTTGATTGTTTCACTGTTCCAAACCTGATATCTGACACCGTAGTCGTTGTTGTAAACGTGCCAGTATATTTCTGGCTGATTGGCAACGCTTTCTGGAAAGGGATAAGGGTATTTTTCAGGAGTGTAACTGGTAGAGTCTGCCTCAGAAACAGCAGCAAAAAACTTCATTGTGGTATTCTGCTAACAGGTTCTATAATTAGCTGTGTTTTGTATATTGGTCGCACTTAATTTGAATGTTTAATGCTTTTTGATCCTTTTTTTTTTGTTATTTCACTTTTTATCGTTTTCGTTATTTATTGTTGTTTTTTTATTTTTTATTTCACTTTTAATTCACTGTTGATCGTTTTGGTTATTTCATGTTGCTTGAGTGGATTTGTTGTGTATTGACCCAAAATCATAAGCTCGCTTATCTATCCTGCTGGTGGTCAGATCTGTCGGAGTTAAATTGTCACGTGCTATGCCGTTTGCGGCTTTTCCAGATATCACATAGTCGAGCTTCACCTAAAAAGACAACCAGGGTATGCAACTATTCTAAATTAATGCTTTCAAGTAAAAATTTACACACATTTACACTGGAAACTGCGTTTCTTCTTATTGAATTTAATCTATTTTGAACTATCCTCATGCCAGTGAGAATATGATGAGAGCAGACGCGTAGTTTTTGTCACGTGCAAATAAAAATTTTCGCGACTGAAAAAAAAAATTTAAATCTAAACTTTTAAAAATCCAAATTGAAATGTTTAAAGAGAATGAAATTAATTAACAGACGCTTATATTGAATGTAGGAGATATAATAAGATTAGAATACTGCTTTTAGAAAAGTAAAACTTAAAAAACCATTTGTTTATAGCCACAGGCATTACTATATTTATGGGTATTAAAGGTTTGTCACATTTCCTAAAGGATAATGCACCAGGATGCACAAAGGAAATCAATATAAAATCTCTATCTGGGCAGAAGATTGCGATTGATGCGTCAATGTGTTTGTATCAATTTTTGATTGCTGTGAGACAGCAAGACAGTGGGATGCAGCTGAATAATGCGGAGGGTGAAACAACTTCCCATTTGATGGGTTTTTTCTACAGAACCCTCAGAATGTGTGATAATGGAATAAAGCCAGTGTATGTTTTTGATGGTAAGCCGCCGGTTTTGAAGTCAGGAGAACTAGACAAGAGAAGAGCTAAAAGAGATGAAGCAGAGGAAGAAATACAGAATCTTCAGAAACGATTGAAAGAAGCAGGAGAAGAAGTTTTGGAAGAAGAAGAGGAAGAAGCTAAGCTGTTGGAAAAGGAGCAAATGGAAAGATTGATGCAATTGCAGAGAAGAACTGTCAAGGTCACACAGAAGCAGAATGATGAGGCAAAGCATTTGCTAAAACTAATGGGTATTCCCTATGTTGATGCTCCCTGTGAAGCTGAGGCGCAGTGTGCTGAACTGTGTAAGAGCGGGAAAGTTTACGGAGTTGCTTCTGAGGATATGGATACGCTGTGTTACAATGTGCCGGTTCTTTTGAGAAAATTGACTGTCAGTGAGCAGAGAAAAGAACCTATTTTGGAGGTGAGAACAGATAAAGTTTTGGAAAGCCTGGATTTGACTCTGGAGGAGTTCATTGACTTGTGTATCATGATGGGCTGTGATTACTGTCCAACGATTCAGGGATGTGGTCCAGCAAACAGTTTCAAGCTGATTAATGAGTACAGATCCATCGAAAGCCTGCTTAAAGCCTTTGAAAACGGAGATCTGGTTAAGAAAAACTGGAAAATTCCCCAGGACTGGCTTTACAAGGAGT
Source organism: Hanseniaspora lindneri (assembly GCA_019649525.1). Taxonomy (NCBI): domain Eukaryota; kingdom Fungi; phylum Ascomycota; class Saccharomycetes; order Saccharomycodales; family Saccharomycodaceae; genus Hanseniaspora; species Hanseniaspora lindneri. The sequence goes on from JAFNJT010000061.1 coordinate 45,178, forward strand.
CCAAGGATCTTTTTGTTAATCCTGATGTTATAAGTGCGGAGGATATCGAGTTGAAGTGGTTGCCGCCAAACGAAGATGAATTGATTGATTTCATGGTTAATAAAAATGGATTTTCTGAGGATAGAATCAAGTCTGGAATCGAAAGATTGAAGAAGAATTTGAAGCAGGGCACTCAAAAAAGACTGGACGGTTTCTTCAAGGTCAAGCCGTCCGAAAAGAAGGCTCCTGGAAAGGTTGTGAAGCCTCAGAGAAAGAAAAAGTAGGATTCAGAGAAAGAAAAAGTAGGTTTCAGAGAGATAAGAGGAGAGGTTTCAGAGAGATAAGAGGTGAGGTTTCAGAGAAATAAAAGGTGAGATTTTAGGGAGGAAAATGGGGTTTCAGAAAGGAAGGAAGCAGGAGATGTAGAGACACTGAGAACACGAAATATATATCGGACTTTGACTAATTTTGCAAAAACACTTGCAGCGCGTGTCCAGTTAGCTGAGAATCGCTGATCTGAAAGACGCAAAGAACTCTTTAAATCGTTGGGAGCGCTGGAAATTAAAAGTGTCGCTCACATATAAAGTGTCGCTCAAATATAAAAAGTAGCGCTCAAATATAAAACGCGTCTGAAAAATAAAAAGCTTCTGAAAAATAAAAAGCTTCTGAAAAATAAAACGCTTCTGAAAAACATCTAAAAAGCCTTGTGGAAAAATCTAAAAAACTTGCGAAAAATAAAAGCTCGTAAAAAATAAAAGCTCGTAAAAAATAAAAGCTTGTAAAAAAACTAAAAACCTTCGAAAACATCTAAAAAACTAAAACCTTCGAAAAACATCTAAAAAAACAGCACACAATGGTTAAGGCAAGAACTTTCGCCAGACTGCGCGACTCAAAGTTCCTTTTTGGCGCCCATGTTTCAGCGTCAGGTGGGGTCTCAAAGAGTGTTGAAAACGCCTTCAACATTGGCTGCAACAGTTTTGCGCTGTTCCTGAAGTCGCCAAGAAAATGGGAGTCCAAACCATACACGCAAGACGAAATCAATGCCTTCAAAGACAACTGCAAGAAGTTCAACTACAACCCAAGAACTGACATTCTCCCACATGGCCAGTACTTTATAAACCTAGCAAACCCAGAGTTTGAAAAGGCTGAGAAGTCATACAACTCATTTCTGGATGATTTGAAGAGATGTGAGAGTTTAGATATTGGTCTTTACAACTTTCACCCAGGATCATCTTTGACAGGTGACCATGAAACACAGCTTAAACAGCTTGCTTCCTACATCAACAAAGCCATCGCTGAGACAAAGTTTGTGAAGGTTGTTCTTGAAAACATGGCCGGAACAGGTAATCTGGTAGGAAGCAATCTGGAGGATCTTAAGTACGTTATAAATTTGATAGAAGACAAGACTAGAATAGGTGTGTGTATTGACACCTGTCACGCTTTTGCTGCAGGATACGATCTTTTGGATGAGGAGTACGATAAATTCTGGAGAGATTTTGATGAAATAATTGGGTTCAAGTATCTTTCAGCCATCCACTTAAACGACTCAAAAACACCACTGGGCGCCAACAGAGATTTGCATGAAAAACTAGGCCAGGGATACATTGGTCTGGCTTTTTTGCAGAACTTTGTTAAAAGTGATTTCCTGACAAATATTCCCATCATTTTGGAAACACCAATACTGAAGGACGATTCTGAGTACGGTGAGGAAATCAAGCTGCTTGAATGGGTTACCTATGAGAATCCAGGTGTGAATGAGTTTGACGCTAAAATCACCGAACTTCAGGCTAAGGGATCAAAGTCTAGAAAGGAGCAGATGGAAGCGTTTTTGAAGAAGCAGCAGAAGAGCGGGGCTGCTAAAAAGAGAGCTGCGTCTTCAGCCAGCGGCGACATCACAACGATGCTGAAAAAGAAGCAAAAAAAGAGTCACGATGTTAAAGAAGAAGCGTGAATTTGTTGAAAAGAAGCAAAAAAAGAGTCACGATGTTAAAGAAGAAGCGTGAATTTGTTGAAAAGAAGCATCAATTTGGATAGAAAGGTGCAGAAGAAGAGTGAATCCGCTGCAACGAAGATTGGGTACATATTCCCAGCGCCCTGTGGTGTAATGTGGTATGGTGAGGAACTGGGGATAAATGTAAAAACAACAACAACAACCCAATATGCTTTTTAACGTTTTTCTTTTGGTTTTCTTCGTCAGCGCAATCCAGAGCTCATAGAAGCATATCTGCGTATCTGAACTTCATCGCTGGGTGCTCTCAATAGATCATGTTCAGCGATTCTTTTACGTTCCCTCCTGTTCATGAGCAAGTCACGTTTTCACCGTCTTCAATTGTGATTTACTCATACTGAGCGCAGCGTGCATATTGCTGCATTTGAAAGTCGCATTAGATACATTTTGATCTCGCTGTTGTATGAAAACCACAACAGCTGTAAAGTCAACGGCCAGCTAGTGCCATGACTGCGCTACCAAAAAATAACCATGGACTATATGTTTCCCTAAAAAAGACACTATTTTTTGCTCAAACTTTTTAATATTCTTGAAGTTGTGCATTTTTTTTATTTTTTGTTATTTTATTTTATTAGATAATTCAAGTAATACCATTTTTCTTTGATCCCACGTTCTTCAGTGACTAGTACGCGAAACAACCATGTAATATGTTTATTCTCTTCTTCCTTGAATCACCCAAAAATCCTCAAAGTACTCTTCGCGTGTGGTCACGTGCTGGTTTGGGCGTAGACACTTTTTTTTTGCACATGACCAGTCTCCCCAAACTTCCCTTTTCTAGAAACTCAACTGTTCAAACTCTGAAATATCTAAAACCAACACCAAATAAAAACTAGTATATCCCAATCGAGTTTTTCAAACACAAAATCCAACTGATTCTTTTTGAAAATATAATATGGTGTTTATTAAATGGCGTTTGATGAAAATGATTTAAATTTGGCTTCAAAGGAACCTGTTCCCAAAAGACTGTTATCGCCCCCTATCGTTGTGCAAAGTGTTGATGAAACTCTAGATAAGCCCTTGCTTTCTGAAACCAAAAAGGGTAGTTTCAGGAATACAAAACGAAAACTGAAAAATCCCTCTTTCTTAAGTGTTCCAACTGTTTCAAAAACTTCCATTAGAACCAATGACTCTATCTCTAAAGACAAGTCTAATAAACGAGCTAATAGTGTAACACCGCCATCCAAAGGCTACGAAAGTGTGGCCGGAAATCAAGAAAATCTAGTCTTTCACGAAACCAATGATGAATTTTTATCCAAAAATGAGAAGCTTCATCCATTTCTTTTTCCAGACTTTTCATTTGTGTACAACCTATTAAAAAATAACCCGTCTTTGAAAAGTAGAACAAATGAAGTTGTTATTACTGGATTTGAGTCTTATTTAGTTGAGACTTGGGTTCTAGAAAGAGAACTGACAAGCACGCTATCGTCCTTTTCAGCAAATCCAAATAGCGTCATCAAATGTTGTCAAATTTATTTGCCAATGCAGCCGCATCTTTGGACTATAACTGAGTTGAAACACTATTATAAAATTATGTCTAAACTAGGTTTTCTTAAATATGTGAACGGGAAGGGGTTCATTTTTGTAGCAGACATTCATAATTTAAATTTAAACCACTACCAAATAACCAATCTTCTGTTAATTCCCAACGGTGCAACAATCAAACAGGTTTGGAACAACTTTACCTTGAATTTGAATTTGAGAGAACTCCAGTGTTCAGGGCGTACATCTGCTATGTTTCAGGTGCCAAACAACGCGTCTCTAGAAAAATTTTATCAACTCTATAAAATACCAAAGAAAGCTTTGGGTGTTCAAGTATATGATTATTTTCTAAACCATAGTTATGATGCCAATTTACCAGCAACAAGTTTGTTGCATGCTACCAACGGACTCCAAAAATCACCATTCTTAGCTGTTTACACAGATGTGGAGCTACTGGTTTATATGATTCAAACATCCTTAGTGTTCTTTAATCTTCTTGACAAGGAAAATGTAGATGGATTGCTTTGTAAAAAAACCCAGAGGGCTTTAGTAAAGTGGCAAAAGACATTTGGAGCAGTTTACTTTCCTCAATTGAATCAATCTTTGAAAACCTCAATAACTTTTAATAGCATAAACACCAATCTTATCACCGCTCTGCTTAGTTTGGTTATGGTGAGCTTTTATAAGCTTATATTGTTTGATAGTATTGTATTTTCCAATAATATTTATCAACAAAAAGATCCTTTTCTTGATCCTTCATTGCTGTTCAAAGGGATTATTTGTTTTCAACAAAAATTGGAGAGCAAAAAAATAAAACTGAAGAGTGCTAAAAATAATCTTGGGAATGATAATAACTACATTGAGTTTTTAGATTTCATTATTATCGATAAGTTATTTGAGCTAACAGACGATGCAGAGCAAACAGAATTCTCTCAATTAAAGCGATTTCTAAAATCGACAGTAAAAGACTTAAATGTAAAAAAAAATGGTATTGGGAAGCTTGTTTCAAACGTAGGAACGAATACAGCTTTAGCTACCCTTTCTTCAAATTCTCTAGCAACAAATTCAATAGCTGATTTTGTTAACAACATTCAAACTCATAAATCCATTTTCAAAAACTCTGAAACATTGTTAGCTACTACAGCTCTTCCAATAAACTCAGATAACCCAGCAACTAGAATTTTGGCTGAAAAGGAAATAGGAAATTTTAAAGCGAGAAGTAGTCCCGGACCTGTTCTCAATGTTACTCCGGAAATTGTTGATACTGAAAAATCACTTTTAAATTCTGAAGATGATTCTTCAGTTCATTTGACCTCTTCTTCTCAGTCTGATAATTTTTCAATGAAAAGATTAACCCTAAATGATATAGATGCCACTAGTAATGCTACTATGGATTTAAGAAAAAACTGTGACTTAATCAATCATGAAAAGACAAGCAAAGTAAAATTTCCTGGTCAAGTTTCTTCTTTGCTTGGATATATCTGGCTAGATATTAATTTTCCTATACAATCTTCTTTTTCTAAATCTAAAAACAAAGAGTATAGCTATGCATTTTATAATGATTTTGTGTGGTATAAATATAGTAAAAAATTTGACAGTCAGTTGCAAACAAATTTCATAAGAGAATGTAAAAGATTAACAAAAGATATTATTATGTTAAAAAATGAAAAAAAAATTAGCACCAATGATTTAGCGAAAGTTTTTGATGATGAAAACATAGATGCCATAGTAGAGACATTTAGAATTGATCAGTTTTATTCAAAATTTAATTCTCCACCTGAAAATGATTTAGAAAAGATAAGCAGGGAACTTTATAATTACTATAATTATAAATATGTCCAAAATATAGAAACACTAAAGAAAAATTATCCTAATAACGATGGTGCCAAGCAAAATCATTTAAACTCTGAAAGCAAAAACCACACAAGCTCCTATTTTGATTTGCCCATTGATGACCAGTTGATTGATATTACTTCAAAGACGCATAAAGAAATTTATGAAAGGGTTCAGGAAGGAATCTTACAAAAGCAACTAGAAAATTTTGTAAAGAGGGAAATATACGATCCAGAGTTTTGCAAAGAATTGAAAAGAAGAAAGTCATTTACAAATGAGTGCTCAAAGAATATTAAAAAGGATTTTCAGCATTTAAAAAGAAGTGATAGTTTTTCAACAGTAGAAGATTTTTTTGCTGATTTAAATCCACTGATTCATCTAGAAAAATTGGCGTATATGATGAATAAGGATATTGATTTTCTCAATACTTTTGCTGTTTATCCTATAAATACAGAAGACAATGATGTTTTCTTACTAATCAAAGATTTAAATGAACACAAGATTCCAAATTTTGAAAAAAAGTTTGAAATTATCAAATCAAGTTTGTATCAGCAGTTACAAACAAACAATACTCAGATTGAAAAGCAGAAAAAACAATTGGATTCAACAATTTCTAAATATAGTTATGACACCAGACTTCTTGAACGAAAATTCAAAAATTGCATAGAAACACAGGAAGGTTTTGAAATAAAACTTGCATCAGTGAAAACAAAGCTTATAGAAGAAGCCAAATCTAAAGGACTCCAGTATTTGCTTCAACTTTATAAAGATGACATTATTACAGTAGATGATATTAAAAATTCATATAGCAATAGCTTAATATCAAATGAGCTAGATAAAGTTGTTGCAAGACTAGAAGGGGAATCTGATCCACAAAGAATAATAGATGTGCTTTGTTCCTCGAAGTTGAGAATTTTTTATAGAGGAGTTCATGAAGGAATCGTAGCTTCTCTGCTTAATATCTTGGTTGCCGTTGTACGTTTTGTAATTTACCAATTTCGCAAATTAAAAAGCTTGAAATCCTCAAAAAAGTCCACTTGATATATATTGAATTTATTAGTAGCAAGTTTTGTTCTACCCCCCCCCCCCCGCTTTAATTTGAAAGAGTGAACCCTTATATGTTAAAAATGCATTACTGTATTTAAAATATCAGAAGGATTTAAAATATTAATGTAGACTTATATTTAAAATTACGCCTTAGAAATAGAAACTAATAATGTGCTATCTAAAAAACTAAACATTTATTTTTTAATAAATATGCACATTGCAGTTTATTTTCAACAAAAATTTTAGTTCATCTTTTAATACAAAATACTTGGGTTCTTTTCATTCTCAGCTAAAAGTATCTTCTATAGTGAAATCAAACATAAATAAAACTGGCATAATTTCCTAAAAGGTAAAACAAACAAAACATATAAATTTATGAAATCTTTTTTAAAGTTTTAAATATAAAAAAAAATGAAAGTTTACATAAAATAAATAAAAATTAGTGTTGTTGCTATATTTTCTACTTCCTACCTCTTTATTGAAGTTGCTAAATCATAAATATTAAATATGTAAACAATTACTTTAAATCACGTGACATAAATCAGTTTTTTAAAAATGAAATATTTTGTTTTATTAATAAGACTGGCTGATTAAAAAAACAAAATTAAGTTGAAAATAAAAAACTTTTTTTCATGATTAAATGGCACATCCACTCTTTTTTGTTTTTAATTTTCACTGAGTTTTATTTTAGTTTTTAAATAACCTTTTTTTTTAATAAAAATAGACTTGCGCACAGGAAAAAAATTAATGTTACTATTTCTGCCAATTCGATATAAACCAGCAATGTGTACTATACTTAAATAACTAATCTTTAGAGTAAACAATTTTAGCTTTTAAAAGCTTTGTATATTAATTTTATTTTTAAAAATAGGTTTGCTTGCATTTGATAATGGTTAAGAAAACAACCTCAGGAACTTAGGGGAAGAAAGATAAGAATATTAAAACGAGTCATATATTATGTCTTATTTTATCCAGCAGATAACAAATTTTGTATTAGTAAAAAATATAAAAATAATATATTAAGCAATAATAATAATACAAAGGTAATAGATTGCGACTTGTTTTGTTTTTATTACTCATCTGTAATGTAGTAATCAGGAACTCTTATCAAGTTTCACCATCAAAAATTTAAAACCTAAAGAAAATTTTTGCACGTGCATCTAAAATTAACACAAGATCACGTGAATAAGTGTGTAATTTTTTTTTTTACTTCTCAAAAGTTGCTTTTTTTTCTTTCTTAGTTGTCTTCAGAAGCTTATTTTGGCCCACTTTCTTGTGTAACTTAAATTTGGGAAAAAAATTATGATGCTGCTCATCCGCAAAATTAACTTTTTACACAGTTTTCCACCAAAAACTTTACACAGTTTCAAAAAACAGGGAAGGAAAGTTTCAGAGATCTGAAAATAAATTCAGACATATAAATATAATAAAGCAACACGTTATTACAAGAAAGGACTTCTATTTATTTAATTCACAGTGAAAATAGCACATAAAAAACCAGACACTGTTTTGATTTAATCAATTTCTTTCAAAAACATTGTTTTTAAATATTATTAGTGCTTGGATAAATACAGAATTAGTCAGAAACAATGAATAATAGTGCCTTTACAGATAAAGATGATTTTTTTTTCAATACAAAAATTCTCTCGTTGAATGTTGCTAACCAGACATTTGAGGAAGACAAAAACAAATATTTTAACTATGGTACCACAAATACACAGTCGCCTGTGATAAATGCATGCAATATTACAGAACAATATTACCAGCTTCATATGCTGAAACAACAGCAACAATCCGGTAAACAGAAGGAGCAAACATATTTAGGACAAACTAATAATAAAGAAAACGTTCATCAGATACCTGAAACTCAAAAACACAATGGTTTGCAATACATGAATTCAAGAGAACAGTATGATATTGATAATTATGAGCCTCCTCAGTATGAATCTTGGGAAGAAGATGAGGATTTAGATGTAGTGATCGATTTGAACAGAAGCAATTCATTCAACAGTGGTATTTTTCAATTTGAAACAAACAATTCAGACTATATTTTGAATTCTCAACTGCAGTCTTGGAAACTATAACATCAAATTTTTACATTTGTAAAAAACAACACAACGGAGTAATGCAATACCAATATATAATACAATATCATATGTTAGCTATTTAGTATACAATTTAAAACAAATTCATAAAAGGTAGGATTAGAAAATAAACTTAGTGCTTTATAAACTTCACTGTAGTTCCTTTTGAAAAAACTGTTTTTAACTCGCAATTTTTAATAACAGGGACTCCCTCTGCTGAACAACTACTTTGGTGGATAATCTGGTGCAAATGTGCCGTCTGAGGTTATGGCTGCAATATTAATATGTAAATCCAAATTGGAATTTTGTCTTTTAGTGTATAAAATCCAATATTTACCTTGCTGATGAGCAATAAATGGATCTGTAAATAATAAGTGCCCTTTTTTAATTGAAAATCCGCTTTTGGCGAATAATTTATCATCGACAACATTATATTGCATATCTCTATTCACAGAAACGTACATTTTATTGTCTAATATTAAATATCCATCTTTGGTAATTTTTCCAGTCGAACTAGTTCCAGATCCAATGGCAAGCAATCCATCAGTATTTGGGCCTACCGAACTATATTGTAAGACAGAACCAGATACTAGGGCTAAAAGACCAAATTCAACAGAATCTGCAAAGATTGTGGAAAATAAGCTTATGAATTTTAAAATTATAATAAATAACATTTCAGCAATAATATTCTTTTATATTCAATTCTTTTTGGTTTTTGAAATTACCAAAAAATATACTTAAAGAGCCATTTTATAACGTTAAAACACTCTAACTTCAAAGAATAAATTATAACGTAGAATGTTTTCATAGGATATAATAAATCATCTGTTTTAAATAAAAGATACTTTTTACTTGCCCCTTAATGTCATTATATTAAATGTAGATTCCATAAATTTAAATTGGCTTGTTTTCCTTTGTTGGAGCTAAATATTTTTGATTTTAATTATTATTAATCATATTCATACAACAGCAACATTAATAAAAATATAAAACCTAATATTTTAAAGTTGTTTTAAAAGTATATGTATTCAAAATGATTGTTAGTTGAAACAATAAAAAAAAAAAAAAAAAGAAAAACACTAAATATAATTAATAAAAATATTAGTGATGCGGTCATAACTAGGACTAAGTTACAAAATGAAAATGATAATAATAATATTTAACAGAAATATATAAATGTATAAACCAACCATTGTTATAAAAAAACAAATATGCCCCAATTAATTTTTCATAAAATATTTTTAAAAGAATATTAAATAAAGATAGCCAAGAGTGCTACTAGTGATAGTTTATTTGAACGGCAAAAAGCATCATTTTTGAGTTGTGTATTCGACTTTGTTTGCTTACTATAAAGTGAAACTGAAGTTGATATAGAATAATTATGCTCAGTGGTTGTCGAAATATTTTTAGCTGCACCATGTGGTGGAATTGATGTACAACTTTGTGTAGTATTCATATTTGAAGGAATAAATTCCGTATACCCCCCACTGCTAGTAAAACACATTATTTTGATGGTCTCTCCAGTTTTGTTTTTTGCTTCTGCCATATAAAGTACATAAGATAAACTGTTTTCTTCAACAGCTAAAAAGTTTTCCTCTTTGTTTAAAAATAGCAAGTTAGATTCGATATACCAACCAGAAACAGCATCTTCTTTGTTGTCAGTTATTCCAAAATTTCCGTTAGTAGAATTTAATGAAACATAGTCTCCAGTCGACAAACACAAATAACTATCATCATCGATTACAAACGTTTGATTCGTATAGTTAGTATCTAAAAGCTCAACATAAATATTTGTGCCAATTGCTTCAATTGCTGCATCTTGCAATGCTGATCCTGATATTATACTAACCATTCCAAAATTTTCAGAAACTGCCAAAGATTGTCGAAAAAAATGAATTAAGCCAAAAATTAAAAAAAGCATTTTCAATATAATTTACACAGACGTAGCAGCTCCTTTTCTAGAAGATGTGCCCTGGCGTAGCTATAAGTTAAATATTGAAAAAAAGCAAATGTATTTCAAGAATAAAGGTTGAATTACAAACCAAGCAGAGATATAAGATTTTAAGATTTTTACATAATAAAGATTATTTTCGGCATTTGATCTGTAGGTAACTAATATTCTTATTCATATAAACTCTATGGAAAAAAAGAAAAAGTATCATAGCGATATTTCTTTCTTTTTTTTTTTTTTTTAAAAAAAAACAAATAATCATCAAGATTCTTAAAAAAAAAATGAAGGAAGCGAGGTTCGAACTCGCGCGGACTCTGTCCAACAGATCTTAAGTCTGCCGCCTTAGACCACTCGGCCA
>JAFNJT010000062.1:0-53202 GCA_019649525.1 Hanseniaspora lindneri
TCCACTACGTAGAAAATAGGTGAGTTAGAACCAACCAATAATTATTAGCCCCTTTAAACACATCTATTTTCTATCACATGGCGAAATCGGAGTTAAGGTTCTTATGTCCGACACGCTCTCCCACACGTTTAATCAATTCAGCTGCAAAGGTTCAGAGCAGTGCGTTTTAATAAAAGCTGAGAGCAGTGTGTATATTGAAAGCTGAGAGCAGTGCGTGTTATTAAAAGGTATAAAATACATTTTCTTACAAATCGCTAAGCCGTTTTCTTGCAAAGTTCTGAGAACGGCTCGGACATTACGTAGGCCTCTATATATACTCCCTGAAACGTGCACTTCTGCACCGCACGTGTCTGAAGAACAATCCACACTGCCGCAGCGCTACCATCTCAATCCGGCTCAGCTCCACACATTCTTAAAAAGATCATCGTTCTCCAGGGAAAGCTGGCTCCCGCTCCCTGTTTCCGCGGACTGCGCACTGCTGGTAGCGCCAAATGAGCTCAGCGACGCTGTGCTGTTGTTAGCACCAAAGGAAGACAGCGAAACAGTGCTGTCGTTTGCGTTATTGAACATGGAGCTGGAGCTGTCACGTGCCTGTTTTGGCTTCGCGTACAACGCGAGAATGGATTTCTTTAACTCCGATCTGTCGTTGCCCGCTGCCGTTTTGGGAGTGTGCAGCGAAGCAGACGTCGATGATCTGGAGACGGCTCTGAGGTTCAGATTGCTCAGTTTCTCTGTGCTCAAACTGGCGTCTAGAGGGCTGGAATGCTTCGTTCCTGTACCAGTCTTGCGCACGTGCTCTTTGCCTGAATCGGTCACGTGCTGATTGCTTGATTCAGTCACGTGCGCGTTTCCTTTGCTACCATTGACGCGTAATTCCGGTAATGCTGCTGCTGAAGAAGACGCGGACTTAACACTCGGATCACCACGTGACGCAACCGCGGGAAGATCCACTTTCTTGCCTGCAATGTAAGCATTGAATTCACCATCTGTCAGCATCCATTTTTTCAGGTCATATTTCGTTTTGATGTAACTTTTGAGTTCCTCTAATCTCGGTACATACTCTTTCTGCGCACCAGTGGAACTCAAATCCATAAGTTTGCCCTCATATTTTATGTTTGCCCTATCGTTGCCCTGCATTTCAACCAATTTCTGTGCATCTTCAGCCTGCCAGTAGTCCAAATCAATCGATTTCACTTTGGTTATATGTGTTCCTAGTGATCTGTGAACTCCAGCGCACTGAATACAAATAACTAGGCCTAATGAGTAGGAGGCCCATCTGGGGTTGTTTTTCCGCTTGCAGTCCGCGCACTTGTTGTTTGAAGGAATTCTCAGCACAGAATCAAGCTGTTTTTGGACTTCCTTGGAGGTAGACATGTTTTTGGTGCTGTATTAATGTGTTTTTATTGGTTATTTTGAGTACTAATAATGTTGCTTGGGATGAAAATTTGATTTTGAGTACGTCAGCATAAAAAAAATTTGAATAGAAAAAAAAAAAAAGATCACGTGACCAACACAATCACGTGTTGGTAAGCACGTGATACATGCAAACTTATAAGATTAGGTGCAGCTTTGAGGGGGGTGGGTTTTCGGTGGAGTGAAAGTAGTTTGTGATACAAAAATGGTTAAAAAAGGAAGCTGTTCAGTTTATCTTTCCTCCCTGTGGATTGGGGGGGACCATTGTGATGATGGTGAAATAGTGGCGGTAGGAGTTGTTTAACATGGTAGCGGTCATTACTGATAATACGGTAGCTGTTATAAAACTGTTTAACATGGTAGCGCAGAGTTGGGCTGTTTCTAGGGGTTGCGTAAAACAGCCAAAAACAAAGATCAAGCCAAAAAAACGTTTTCTGCGCATTGCCAGCCTTTAAATCCTTTATTTCATCCAACTCGCCACCACTCAAATTTGACAGACAGCAAGTTATACGTGCGTGAAATAATCGCCAAAACTGGCTAATCACGTGCGTATTTGGTCACGTGTTGTTCTCTGATTAAACACAAATCCGAGTATTTCCAAGTAGCTGCTAAACATCAGTTGTGGACTGGCACTGCCTAAGGCTGGGCTATAGTAGAAACTATTAAATCATGCTTATCATTATTTAGAAGTGATATTCTCAAGAGAGTGTGGTGTAAATCCACAGCCTGGAGTTCAACGGATATAAGAGTAACAATTCACAAGACATTACAGCAGAGGAATGAGTGTTAAGAAAGAGCAGACCACAGAAAACCACTCTAGATTCAACAACTCCAGGTTTGTACTTGAAAATAAGCTAACATAGTGTAAGGTATTCGCACAAAATCATGGGGTTTGAAACCTGGTTTTATATCCGACATTTTACATCACGTGACCTATGAATTTTTGATCGGAGTTGATCAAAATGGCGAGAGCTAATTTCGGGAAAAGTTGCATATCATGAGGGCAATGGGGATACATAAACGAGTGTTGTTGAGGGGTGCTGGTGCATTGACAATTCAAGGAAATGTTGTCGATAACTCCGAAAAGGTTGCTGATGACACCAAAAATGTTGTTAACGGGTTATATATAAACGCGTGACAGCAAAGCACTGCGACCAAATGCAGAGCAAAATCCAACCCTGCAGTGCCAGTAGACCAAATCAAACTCTTCAGCAGCAAACTAGGGACCAAAAATAACCATAAAACCTGTTTCTTCACGTAAAACAACCTGTTTCATTCCCACTTTCACCACCACATTTGCTTAGCTCCGAAGCGTCCAGCATGCGGAGATAAAGCTCTGCCATCTGCCTATCAAACCTGCCCTGAACAGTGAAATTATCTCTAGCTTCCTCGTACGAAAACCATATCCGACCAATTTTTCTCTTTGCTGCTTCTGGCCAGTTTTCTTTCAGCTCAACTGCTGACATTTGGTAGACAGAAAACGAGTGGTTTTTGTGAGCCTTTTTGGCGGAATAATTACTGGAGAAAAGGTTTCCAAAAAGTTCACGTTCTATTCTGCAGATTGCACCTGCTTCCTCCCACGTTTCACGCAGCGCAGAAAGACCTGCAAGCGGATATTCGTCACTGTCACATCCCCCTTTGGGAAATATAAGTCCTGGTTTTTCACCACGTGGTATCAAAAGAACCCTGTCCTTATCCCCGTTCAAAACCACCCCTACAGAAATGTACCTCGGTTTTTTGATTCTGCTGCTGCTGCTGCTACTGCTCGAATCACGTTTCAAGGGAATATCTGCCCTGTAAACCTGGAGACTTCTCCCGTGACGGCTTTTAAGCAGCTCATTTTCGGCATGTGACCGAAGGAATTCATCAAATTTGGTGTTTTGAAGACGTACAAGATCTTCTCTGTCCTTTTTGAGTGAACTGAAATCCTTGAGAAACGTCATTTTCAGCTCATCGTGTTTGAGCAGGTGATCTAACTTGTATCTTTGGTAGTAGTTTTCCAGATGTTCAGTGTACGTGAAGAAATGAAGCTTCGCAGTCACATGACCAAAATCTGCCGCTAGAAAGTCATAGAAAACCACCTGTTCTCCGTCCATGGAATTGTCATACAGTGTTGTTGCAGGAAGTGAAGTATTCATAATGTATTTCTGGAGTTCCATGGCGCCAATTTCAGTTTCCGAAAGCAGACAGCTGCGTGACTGGTCCGCGCCAATTATGATGTTGAGATAAAACATTGTCAGGACGAGGCCTAAGTGGTCACGTTTTGTTTCATTATTATAGAGAAAAAGCGTGTTTCAATGATGATTTTGGCATATTCTAGAGCCCAAGTACAATGAGGTTGTATTGCGTGCTGCTGGTTGTGATGGTATCGGATATAAGGTATCTTGGGAGCTGTTTCACCGCTACCATGTCATAGATTCTGCTGGCAAAATATTAGTCCTGTCGAAACAGAGCTAAAAAGACTATAATAAGTAGCTGGTAGTGGAAGTGACAACTTAGTCTGTCAGCTGTTGATTGGCAAGCACAGGATGGAACTGACTGAATTCTCGGGTGCAAATCAAAGGCCTTACATGGAATATCAATGCTGCTGGGCACGTGACTCATCCAGGTGCTGCAGGTCACGTGACACACGCCAAGCGTATTTTCTTTGGCCGCGTTGTTATCTCTGGCCAGACTTCTGCTGGCAAACACTGAAACAGTCTGCTGCTGATTGCATGCAGAACATACCTGTTGCAGTTAAGTCTACTCCCAAAACACGCTGCTTAGAACTACTAATCCAGCATACACATCTCCACATAGTAGCGCTCTACCAACCAAATTTACACTGTTCACGTGACCACAGCCACCTTTCTTTCTTTTTTCGCGAAACAAAATAAAAAACTTAAAAAAACTCCGCAAACCAATTATTCACTCAAAAACCAACCCAAAAACACCATTCTCTCACATACATGCTCGCAATGAGCTACAGCAATCTCAGCTCCCAAGCTGCCACGCCGTCACATGACAGGTCAGGTGACATGCTCAGCTACCTCTACCCGTCGCTCAAAAACAGCTCTGAGTCCGACGATCTGCTCCAGTTCGTCCAGCCAGCGCTACCATTCATGACTGACAAAGAAATCGCCAAGTATATTGCCACCAAAGAGCTCCAGGGCTTAAACCCGATCGTGCTTATCATATACGACATCGTTTATGATCTCACAAACTACAACAACCATCCTGGCGGCAAAAACATCCTAAAGAAGTACAATGGTACTGACTGTACCCAGATTTTCATAGATATTGGTCACAACGTTGATTCGCTGAAATACGACATAGACTGGAAGCAGTCTGTGATTGGCCGATATGCGGACTCAGAAAGAAACAACACCCTTAGTGCCTACACCAGCAAATCCAACAGCAACAACGTGATCAATCTCAGCAACAGGCAGGGAAGTAATTTCAGTGTCGGAAGTTCGATTTACGCAGACTCCCTGGGCAACCAGCGTGACGGGAGTGAGCTTATTCTGGACGTTGATGAGACGAATATGCTTCGGCAGGAGATTGTTGTTGAGAACAGCGACCTGAAATCGAACGCTGGGAACCTTCTGAAGCTGCTGTTTTGGTTGCTGCTGATGGTCCTCAGTCACGTGCTTTTTGGCTAGTCGGGGTTGCGAAAAAGGCGCTGGTCATGTGACTTGTGAGGTCATGTGACTTGGTCAGTCATGTGACTTTCTGTTTCCAGGGTCCTTTTTCTTCCTTCCTTCCTTCCTTTTTGGGCAAACTGTGTTCCGCGGACTTAACCACTTTGTCCAACCCCAACATCGGTCCGAACCATTTTTCTCCACCACCACAGTAAGCGAGAAAAAAAAAAAAAAAAAAAATTTTCACGTTTTGTTTGAGTCATTTTGAAAAGTTTTGCTGGCTGAGCATTAATAAATGTAGCCTGTTTGAGATATTCAGGCACGGATTATTTGCTTAAACAACATAATTCATCACATTATGAATGCAATTTTTCACTGACTACTAGCAAAAAATTCACTCAAAACTCCCAGATCCAAGCTTATTTCTTGCTTTCATACTAGCCCCGTTTTATTCTCTTCACTACAGCTCCTTTCAAATGGTCCAACAAGAAGAATCAAACTGGATAGTCCAGAAGTTCGGAGGTACCTCCATCGGTAAATTCCACGACAACATCGTCAAAGACATCGTCAAAAACTATTCTCAGGAGCAGCTCAAAAAGGTGATGGTTGTTTGTTCAGCCAGATCTTCTTACAACAAAGAAGAAGGAACAACATCCAGAATCCTGAAAGTATGTGACCTGATTCAGCAATCAAACCTGTCCCTCGAGGAAGCCAAGGATTCTACTGTCAGCGAAATCATTAATTTAATTAAGGAAGACCACATCAACAACGCCAAGTTGAACATTAAAGATCCTCAGCTGCAGCAAGAATTGATTGAATTGACTCTCTCTGAGTTTGAGAAAATCGACTCCTACATCAACGCATCCATGATTTTGGGAGAAGTTTCCGTAAGAACAAAGGATCTGCTACTGTCCCTAGGTGAAAAATTGTCATGTCTCTTCATCACAATCAAATGTAGAGACGAAGGATTGGATGCTGAGTACATTGACCTATCAAACATCATGGCTCTAAGGACCTCTTCTGCGCAGGCTTTGGAAGATTCTGATGATGGTGATGATGATGGTGAGTATAAATTTAGCCCTGACGGAACTCTGGACAGTGATTTCTATGCTGTTCTTGTCAAAAAGTTACAGATCAAGTTGCAGTCTATCGTTGACTACAACAACAATGAGGCAAAACCAGGCCAGTACAAGATTCCTATTATCACTGGTTTCTTTGGTTTTTTGCCAAAGGGTTTATTGCAGAGTATAGGTAGAGGATACACTGATTTAGCAGCTGCTTTAGTTGCCATTGCAATTGACTCAGATGAGCTGCAAATCTGGAAAGAAGTAGACGGTATATTCACTGCTGACCCAAGAAAGGTTAAAAACGCCAGATTGCTGAAAACTGTCACTCCTTTGGAAGCCTCAGAATTGACTTACTATGGTTCTGAAGTTATTCATCCGTTCACCATGGAGCAAGTCATCAAAGCTAGAATTCCTATTAGAATCAAAAACGTTCAGAATCCAACAGGTGAAGGTACTATCATTTACCCCGACAACATGGGCAGAAAAGGTGTTGAAACTCCTCCTCATCCGCCAAGTAAGCTGGAATCTTCAGCGAATTTGTTGCTGCAAAAGACTTTAAGTGAGGCTGGCAACAACAGGAGAAAAGCTACTGCAATCACAGCCAAAAAGGACATCATTGTTCTTAATATTCACTCCAACAAAAAAACACTGTCCCATGGCTTTTTGGCGACCATTTTCACTATTCTGGATGAGTACAAGCTGGTGGTTGATTTGATTTCTACCTCTGAAGTGTACATTTCCATGGCTATTCCGATTCCAGACATAAACTCTCTGAAGCTTTTGAAGCTCTCTGTTAAGAAACTAGAGAAATTTGGTGATGTGGAGGTTGTCAAGAACCTGGCTATCATTTCATTGGTTGGTAAGCAGATGAAGAACTTCATTGGCATTGCTGGAACCATGTTCAAAACACTTGCTGACGCGAATGTCAACATTGAGATGATCTCTCAGGGAGCAAACGAAATCAACATTTCGTGTGTTATTGAGGAGGTTGATGTGATCAAAGCTTTGAATGCGATCCACGACAACCTTTTGAACTGAGAGGAAATAAAAAAATAAGTAAGTAAAACAAAGGTCTGTTTGTAACAGCTGTGCACAGATCAAAAAGATGTGAAATCGAAGTTATGGAGTCAGAGTTATGGAATCAAAGTTATGAACTCAAAGTTATGATATCAAAGTCATAAAATCAAACTTATGGAATCAAAGTCATGAAATCAAACTTGTGATATCAAAGTCATGGAATCAAACTTATGAAACCAAAGTTATGATATCAAACTCATGAACTCAAAGTTATGGAATCAAAGTCATGAAATAAAAAAAATATTGAATCAAAGTTATGATATCAAACTTATGAAACCAAAGTCATAAAATCAAACTTATGAAATCAAAGTTATGAACTCAAAGACATGAAATCAAAGTCATGGTTTCAAAAAGATATTGAATAAAAGTTATAATATCAAAATCATGAAATCAAACTTATGGAATCAAAGTTATGAAACCAAAGTCATAAAATCAAACTTATGAACTCAAAGTCATGGAATCAAAGTCATAAAATCAAACTTATGAAACCAAACTTATGAACTCAGTATATATCTCCTTTCAGCGGTCTAAAGCCTCATGAGTCAACTCAGAAAACAAACACCTTGTCCTCCATCTTGGTCAGCGGCTTGACTCTTGGGAAACTGAAGTCGCTGGTCAGCAATCTCTTCATTCCGCTCACCATTCCCTGAGGGCCACACAGCAAAACCTGCACATCGTTTTCATCGGGCGATGTTGGTTTCAGTCCTGCCTTCTGCAGCAACTCTTTGTCCGCGTATCCGACTTTGGAAACCCACGATGCATCCTTTGGAGCCTGGTCCAGAATGTAGTGGATAGTCAGTTGCCCCTTCATCTCAGCAGCCATTTCGTCCAGCTCCTTCTTCATTAAAATGTCCTCTTCCTTCTGGTTTCCATAGATCAGGGTTATCTTTGTGTCATCGTAGTTTCTCTTGTTTTCATTCAGAGGATTGTGTTTAGAGTTCAAGTAGATTCCTCTGATGATCTGGGCCATAGGAGTTAGTCCTGTACCTCCACAGATCATAAACAGCTCTTTCTTCTTTGGGAAAAGCTTTTCATAGTTGTAAAATCCCTTTGGTCCTCTCACATTGATGGAATCCCCCACTTTGATGTCTCTGAATAACTGAGACATCTTTCCCTTTGGGTATTTCTTAATCAACAGATCAAAGTAACCACCTGTTTCTAGATCCAGAGAAACTGGTGTATAGTGTCTGATAACTTCTGATTCCTCGCCTGTCTCAGGATTCTTGTAGGCGTACTGGATTGTGATGTGCTGGCCAATAGGCAAGCCTAATTTGTGCTCCTGAGATGGCAACTTGAATCTGTAGGTGGCAATATCGTCAGTGTGGTTGAAGATGTGAATGAGCTCAAAAGGCTGGAATTCATCCTTAACCAGGCTGGTTTTGAACGCTTCTTTCGCGGAGTTACCGGTGAAATTGGAGTTTCTGGTGTACAAATAACCCAAAACGGCTGCAATGGCGACTGCAGCAGTCGCAGTGTAGGTTGATGTGCTCATTTTCTGGTTGGTTTATGGTAGTTTGAATGGATTTTGGTAACTGTTTTAGTGAAATTTGATTTTTAAAAACAGAAAAAAAAAAAAAAAAAATTTTCGCGAGTTTTTTTTTTGAAGCGTTTACGTGCGTGTCACGTGGTCACGTGGTCTGGCTGGGTCCATCGGATATAAGAAACACTCACAGAACCCGCCAGCAGCAAGGATATATCAGCAGTGGCTACCTCAGAAACACAGTTTTTTTCAGTACAAAACAAGTACTGTATTAGATTTATACCAGCCTGTGGTTGCGGTCACGTGGTCTGGCAGCACTTTCTTTTTATCTAACACGTTATTCTCACACTGCATGTGTACCTTTCCTTCTTAAACCCGTTTCTTTATATACGCCAGATTCCTGAGGCCAGTATCTTGATGTTCTACCTAGTGAATGAGTTCCATCCAGTATGGCTGCACCTGCCTTCTGGCTGTTTAACTCCGTTTTAAAACTGCGGTATAGTTAACGACCTGAGGAGCAGTGCACTCGATGCTACTCAGTCTGCATAGTCATGTGATCAGACTGTCAAAATCATGTGATCAGACTGCCAAAATCATGTGATCAGACTGCCAAAATCATGTGATCAGACTGTCAAAATCATGTGATCAGGCTGCCAAAATGACTGGCGTGTGTTCTGAGTATCTCCTGTGAGCCGTTGCTGGACACGCTGTTGAAAAAGCGGTATATCTGAATATAATTGTGTTTTCCTTGCGGAGTTTTGATTCGACACGTGTGGGTTGGTGCACGTGAGCAGGTCGCCTGCCACATTACAATCTACTTCTGAGGAATCAGATAGTCAGAGAACTATTAGCTCTCTTATCTGTCAATACAAATTGTTAGCTCTCTTATCCATGTGACGATATATATCAGTTAATCTCTTATCTGTCAATACAAATTATCAGTTCTCTTATCAGTCAATACAACTTATCAGTTTTCTTATCCATGTGACGATATATATCAGTTCTCTTATCACTCAATACAAATTATCAGTGCTCTTATCGCTGCCCCCGCACAATCCCAACCACCTCCTAGGCCTTGAACTTTATATAGCAATCAACTCCATGCCCATACAGGTTGCACATGGTGAATTCCCCGTCGTTGATCAGGTCCACAAAGTTCCTGATGATGCCCAGACCATACCCCATTCCGGAAACATTGTTCACCTGCTCCCCAGGCATGATGTTGTCCTGCATCGCCTTGTTCAGCTCCGCGGAGGTTGTTGTTGTGAAGTTGAAGTCCTGGATCTTGTCTTCTATGGCAGGCGGAATTCCATTGCCAAAATCTCTGATTCTTATCTCAAGCTCCGTGGAGTTGTCCTTGGAGTTGTAGTTCTGCAGTATGGTGATTTCTATGGGATCATCATACGCTTTGTTGTCTATCTGTGCTTTGCTGCTGTTTTTCAAGAGCTCTGTTATGATATACTCCAGAATGACAGGAACACATGGAAACTCAATATCCTCTCCGGTTATGAACTTGATCGGAATGGTTCTGTCGAATTTCACAAAACACATGTCGTTCACAAACTCGTTCACCTGTGAAACCAGATTGGCGACATTCAGCTTTGGATGTATGATTCCTATCATTTCTTTATCAGCAGACGTTGGAACTTTGGTGAGACGCTTCAATATCGTTAAATGGTGCTGGCAAATAAGCTTTAAAAGGATCATTTCCTTGATGTCCCTGTTCAAAAACCTGCTTATCTCGTCCTTGGTTATCCACCCGTCCTCTTCACACTTCATGAAACCCTTTGATAGACCAATCAGATTGTCGTTGTGAGTATCTAGAACGTTCTGTAGAAAACTCTCCAGGTCAGCGACAGGCTCGTCATTCAGCATTTTGCCGCTTAAAGTGACAGCTTCAGAGAGCGATTTCATGAGGTTGTCGTAGTTCTCAAACACCTGCAGGTTCATTACGACCATGGATTTGAGATTCTGAAACTCCAGAACTCTTTTGCTCAAAATAAACAAAATACAGTTCAAAGTGATGTTGTTGAGTTCTTTTATCTTCTCAGCGTCTAGTTTAATCTTTTCGTAGTTGATAAGGTACTTCTTGGTTTTCTCGTCAAAAAGTTTTCTCTTCACAAAGTAGTTGCTGGAGTAGTTTATCCAGAGCTTATTTGTGTCGAGGGTGTTGTTATTTGACGTGTGTGTGTAAATATCCCTGATCAGGTGATGGCAATTCAGTCTGGTGTCCTTGTACTCTGTCAGTTCCAGTTTCTTTACGGCTAGTGTGCTCTGGAACAGCGTGGTTCTCGTGACTGTTGCTGGGGAGCACTCGATTCTGGCACGCAAAGTGTGGTTTTGCCAAATCACACGTGGCACAGTGCTGGTGGTGCTTCTTCTCAATGCAGGGAGGATCATTTAATCTTTGTTTCTCTCAGAAACTCTACTAGTTCTTGAAGTAATCGTTTTAGAAATTGACCGTTTTATAGTTTTAGTCTTAAAATAAGTGTTTTATAGTTTGGTTCTTGAAATAACCGTTTTTGCAGTTTGGTTCTTGAAAATTACTCGCTTTAACCGTTTGGTTCTTTATAGTAACCGTTTTTACAGTTTGGTTCTTGAAAATTACTCGTTTTATAGTTTGACTCTTAAAGTAACTCTTTTCACAGTTTGATTTCTCAAAGTAACTCTTTTTACAGTTTGATTTCTCAAAGTAACTCTTTTTACAGTTTGATTCTTTCTTGGCCTTGTTTATGCTCACACAACCGCTGCCGACTTATACGCTACTTCCACAGTATATATCTTTGTATATAGTCTCTTTACTTTACTTTTCCTGGGTAGAGGCCCAAATATAATCCGGCCATCCAGAGTTTCCCTTTTAGGAAAAGTCGCACATAATGGCACACAACGCCTCAAAATTCGCCAGAATCGCTGCCAGGAAATCGTAATTCTGAGAGCTCAGCGGCAGAATAAGAAAATGAGTCACTGTGTCATCACATGACTTGGGTTCTAATTGCGGGCAAAATAAAGCATCTACTTCTTCAGGCCAAAACTTTTATTTCCAGGCTTCAAATTTTTTCATCTCGAGCCAGCACCAGAAACAAGTATATCAACGCAAACTAACTGAATACACATCTGGAATAAACCGCTGTAAAATCGCAGCAGTATTCACAGCTCACTAACATGTAATGGAAGCTTTGGATAGGAGTTTTATAGATGTGTCACGTGACCGCTACCATGTCAGTTGATCCTTCCAAACCACCGCAAAATTTGACAGAAAGCAGGTGCGTTTGAATGCGCTGACAACGATTCCTTAATTGGTTTGTCGTAGCAGAGAGCCAAAATCAGCGTCTCCATGTTATGATACTAGATATTTACATGTATTTAACGAGTATTGCTGTCTGCCGCAGATTTCCTAATCCGGCAAAGTAATGTTGTCCGGGCAAGCCAGGTAACGTGACTGCTGCCTCCGCTAATTCTGTCAGAATTCTCCATCCGCTTTAAAACTGAACAAACAATCCACATAGAAATGATCAGATGGTCCCTTGGTTGTGTACTCAACATCCATGTCATTTCTGTATGAGAGAAGCGTCATGTGACGTTCCTGAAAGATAATGTGATCAATGATTTTGTTGACTGTTTCAACTTTTATCTCCGTACTCTCCAGCAACTTATCTGTGACATTAGCGTAGTGGTTGTCAGGGCTTGACAATCTGTTCATGTTTCGAACCTTGGAAGACTTGTTTTTCATTTTCAGACTCAGCGCACTTAAATTGCTGCTATCCTGCTTAATTGTATGCAGAGAAAAGCTGTTAAACTTGTTGTTGAAATCTCCGAGGATGAAGTTATTTTCGTTGTTGTTGTTGTCATGGTAGCGTGACAAATACTTTTTTAGCATGTATGCCTGGATAAAATTTAGGTGCGGTTTGCTGGAAAGATGAACATTAAAGAAACTTATGTCCGCATCTTTATTCTTATTCTTCAGTCTGAATTGAACATGGTGTACCATGAGTTTGTTAGAATCCAGCAGCTTTCTGTAGAGCGATATAGGTCTGTTTTTGCTTGCACGTGTGTCCATCAAAAAACGTTTTTCAGTGTCATCAAGAAGCTTTATTGGGCTCAATTCTACCAAATCTGAGTGCCTGAGTTCGATTCTGCTACTGTCGTTCCTGTAAATTGCAACGAAATACTCGAAATTGTTGTACTTCCTGCTCCTGTCGTTGATTATCTTCTTGCTGTGTACCAGAGAGAAGGTCTCGTGATCATGTAGCAGCTCGCACAAAAACTGCAGCACATCCTCTGTGCATTCCTGCAGAAAAATGAACTGCAGTTCCTCCCCGCCATTAGAAAGCATATCAACAAGTGTCTTGCGCAGTTCTTCATTGGCTTCGTTGTTGAAGTCGTCCCCGTGATCAATGTTGTACGATACAACTCTGACATGCTCACGTGCTGGAGCCAAAGAATCGTTATTTGTGTACAGCAGCATGCGGCGAATTGGTTGTTTCTGTTCCAGGTGCTTGCTGATGTTTTTAGAAGCACTTGGATGGATTGAGATGCGATGAGTTAGATGCAAAGTGCGAAGTGAAAAATCAGTCACGTGGAAAGTAAAAATATTTTCAGGTCACGTGAAAAGTTGAAATAATTTTTGCAGGTCACGTGCTCTGTGGCTGGGTAACAGCAATCGTGAAATCTCATTCAGTGCACAATGCGCCAGAAAAGCGGCGGTTAATTGGCCAGAAGGCGTCTTAAATCAATAAACAAAAAGTGTAATCGGCTTTAATTCTGTCTCGTAACCCCAGAATTAACCCAAATATGCCTCAAAATCACACCTTCAAATAAATTTCAACCCCTGCATTCGCTCACTCTCCTAAACTATGATGGCACTTATTCCAGCGTGAAAACCACTTTTTAATACTTTGAAAAATGTCCTGAACACCGCTTGTCTGCAGCTATTTGTTGCCCAATTGGAAACAACCAAACACGCCACTGCAATCGAAAAAACTCAGCATTCTGGGCTCCAAAAAACCACCAGTTTGTAGGCCAGCTTCTTAACTCCGACAATCACCCTGCACGAGTAACCGCTACCAAAACTAACTTACTTCCCTTCTGCCAGATCTACCCAAAAAAAAAAAAAAAAAAAAATTACCTCTACCCAAAATAAACAAAAATACACAAACATCTCACTCTAACCATATTCAAGTAACCAACCAAGACTCAAAAGGTAATAATATGTCATTCAGTTTTGATTCTTTCTCCAAAAAGTTGCAGGATGTCGCTGCACAAACCACCACCAAATTCAACGAGACCATCAGCAACATTGATTTCAATCAAATCCAAGAAAAAACTACATCTACCTTTGATAAGACCACAAGAATCATTGAAGAAAAAACCAACACAAACAACATTGACATAACACAGTACCCAGAAGAGTTTACAGCAGCAGTTCAGAAGTTCAAACACTACAATCAGCTGATCACAAAGATCTTGAATTTCACCAGCATTGTTGACTCAAATGACTACGATTTGAACATAGGGCTGTCAAATTCACTAAAGAACATTGATGTCCAAGATTGGAAATCGTCCATTAACAACATTGGGGAAAGATTGAAAACAACCACAAATGATTTGATCAACAACGGTACCTTGACAAACGCCCATTTTGAGAGCAAGGGAGAGAAGAAAGCATATGGTTTTGATCACACTTTCTCAGTCAAGGTTTTGGAGAGTTTGAACCTTTTGAAGGACTACTCTGAGGATGAATTCTTGAGAATGAAGTTGCTCGAATTTTCGAACTTGGAAAACTCTTTGGGAGACTTGAAACTGATCAAAAACGAGGTTTACAAGTCTGAGTTTAACCTATGTTTGAGCAACATTCTTGCCCACAAATTCCAGCCTATTCACAAAATGCTCAAGGAAGTTGAGGACCACAGATTGACCTACGACATCCAGAGATCCAAAATCCTGGACTACACCAAAAGAAACAACTCCACCACCATTGACCAGGCGAAATTGGAGGAGATGAGAAGCAAGCTTAACACCGATGAAGATTTATTTGCCACAAGCATTGAAACGACGATTTCCGAGATCAACACTTTGCTGGAGGAACTGAACCTTTTGGACTACTTCAAGACCCTTGTGAAGGCTGACTTGGAGTACCACAAGAACAGTGTGAAGCTGTTGGAGTCCTTTGACTTTTAGAGGCGGAGTTATCAGAGTCCTTACTTTTACACGTGAAGTTATTGGCGTCCTTTGATTTTGGAGGTCACGTTTGCCATATGTATACTACTTTTCATTTTACTGCAAGAAACACGGCTGAATTTTGTTCTACTTGCTTGTTTTTGGATCTTTCTGTGTTAGCTTTGTATCGCGTAGATTTCCAGCTGGTGTGGCTCTAGAGATAAAAAGCGGCCCAAATAACTGTTCTTGGATGCTTCTGCAGTATCTGTAGATTCATGCCAGGTGACAATTGTTTTTGATATAGCTTTTGGCAAGTCTTTTTATTGTAACTTTTGGCAGGTCTTGTGGAAGAATATGTACTCCGATTTTCAAAACGCTTTTACTAAATGGGTAATAAAACCATTAACGGATTGCAGGCAGTGATCATATTCGCGCTTAAACCGCAGTTCCAATTAATATATGTGTATTAGCAAGGCATTCAAAACGTGACCCAGCATCGATAAAGAAGATCTCGTGCTGTTCTGGCAATTCCTGAGGCACGCATATGAAAAACCAGCATCCACATCATCTACCCAGCATCCACAAGCACTCTTAAACCCGAAAACCTGGCATACAGCAATCTGTGGTACGGAAATAAACCATTTGGCAGCTGATAGGCACGTGAGCACTCTGTCAGGTGACTCTGCTGTGATTCTACCAACTCCAGTACGTGTATTCTGAGCCTGTGTGCGCTCAGCAATTCTCTAAAAGAAACTTCACAATGCCATCACTGTACTGCTGTGCTTTTCAGTCCAGTTTACCCTGAAACTCTCTTTTTCAGCTAAACAACCCCACAATTACAATACAGATCTTCTTCTCTCTTATCACAAATGAATACATATATGTTAATCAAAATTACTCTGTTTAAATACTTATTTATAATTATTCTTTAGCAATTCAATTTAATTAAACTAAAGAGTCAAATGTAAACATCATTTTTTCATAAAAATCACGTGACCAAAAATCTGCGCAACAATCAGTATATTCTACTTCAATTGCTAAATAATATTCAATAAAACAACCACAAACCACTCATTTAACTATCAATTCTTCTTATATATCAAAAGTTCCCTGCACATCCCATCTGCTACCATTACAATTGGCGCTCAAGTACTTGATGAAGTCCAGATCCATCTTCGATCTTCTGATCAAAACAAGCTTGTTAAACTCCGGAACTTCATTCAACAGAACACCATCATCGGACATATCCTCATCGGAGTTGCTGTTGGAGCGTTTGTAAACCGCATCATCGTCTTCGTCACCTGCCTCATCGTTTTTCATGTAGATTTGGTAGCCACCCATTTTGAAGTGCCAGTTTGATGTCGGAGTTAAGCCCAGATTGAAGTCTAGCGAATTGGATCCTGTAGTCGCCAAAGTATAGTCGTATCCCGGTCTGAATCTTCTCAGAATAGTCTTTTCTTTTTTGAAGTCCAGATTCGTCAAAACTGAGAGATATTTTTTGAAGCACTTGCCGTTCAAAAATTCATTCAGCTCCATGACGGATAAAATATTGCACTCGTTTTCAAGCTCATCATCAGTGATATAGGCATCATCACTCTCATTACCTTCAGTTTCTAACGACTTTTCGTAGTCCTCTTTCAACTTTTCCCAGTCTGGTTTCAGTGATTTTTCATAAGAAATTAATTCCTCAACACTTTTTCCCTTTTCAATTTTGAAGTCAGATTTTCCATCAATATACAAAAATCTCCATTTGTTCGTTGGCCAGGCACATTTCCATGGATGTTGGATCTCACTGTAGTTTTTCGGAGCATCAATATTGATTTCAAAGTTTCTGATGTCTTTTTTCAAGACTCTTGCGACAGAATCCTTCAAAAAGTTGTTAATTATTAACTTCTCACCATCACTTTTGTACTTATCTTTCAGCTCCTCAAAGTTATCTGGCATATACTTTGGACTGATATAATCAGAAAGTTGTTTTAATTCCTGCTCAGTGAACTGTGGGGTCGATAAATTGAACACATCTAAAACCTCAGTTTTGGAGTTGTAGTTCGGGAACTCAAAATTCTGCAGATTTGATGGGTCTCCTCCCATTTTCAGCTGCTTCAAAGTTGAGTTGTTTTGCTGTAGCCATTTTTCCTCCTCACCTTCAACGAATCCTTCCTCTCCTCTTTGGGGAATATGGTACCAACCCTGGATTGATATTCTATGTTTATCAACTTTCACTTCCTCAACTTCATGGAAAGAGTACCCAGGTTGAACCTCAAAAAACGCCATTGAGTTAAACTGAGGAACAAAATGTTTCATTGCATCTGACATAGGAATATTCTTCACAAATGAATCATACAGTTTCAGATTACCTCCAAAGGAAGCCTTCCATTCCAGAGCCTGTTCTGGCAAATACAGAATAAAAGAGACCCTTCTACTGCTAATAACATCATCGTGAATCAGCAAGTGACATCCCTTGTCATAAGTATTGACAGATAAATCAGTTTTTACGGCTGACAGTGGCCCGCACTTCAATATCTTTGAAATATAGTCTCTCCAGAACTTTGAGTAGATGATATTCTGTAGAATGTAGAGGCTTGGCAACTTTTCAATGATCTGCTCGTCGGACAACTTGTTCAGATTCGCCAAATCACCTGACTGGTTGACTCTGTAGATATCTGTTTCCTTCTCAGTGAATCTGATGTTAGATTCAATCTCCTTTCTGATGGAATTCAGCAGATCAGGGTTGAAAAGATCCTTCAAATAGCCCCATTCGTATGGTGTGGATGCTTCGATTTCCTTCTGTTTTTCTTCAACAAACTTGTCGGTTAAAATATCCTTGTTGATATTGTCAAGTATGTAGTTTCCTTGTAGAAGATCCTCCTTGCATTTTATTTGCTTTGAATCTAGGGAATCAATTGGCAGAGACCGTTTGTTTTGTGATGCGCTCATGATTATTGTGGGAAGAGCAGATAAAAAAGAATGGGAGATTCTGATTGGTCTAAACTTTTAGTTTTGTTTTGCTGTTTAAAGTGAAATTTGTGAACGAAAACAGTGCCTGCTTATATATTTGTTCACTCTCATCGAATGATTTTTCACGTTTGGAGTCTGACATTTTTGGGCTGGTTGAACGGTTATAAACGAAGACAGGTGAAAAATTTCAACATGGTAGCGGGTCAATAAGGTAGCATAACATGGTAGCGTTTAATTTGGTAGCGGTTCAACATGGTAGCGTATTTAATTTGGTACCAAAAAGGAGCTAAAAACAGCCTTTCAACGAGAGCAGCCGCCGCACAGGCAAAAAACCTGCCAAAAATACTTATATAGCGTTGCTGCGTCGCTTCCTTGCAGCGCACAGCCCGTTTTTCTTCCGCTGCTGCAAAAATCGGCCCTTTTTGGCCAGTTTTCATTTTCATTTTTCTTTTAATTTTTTTTTAAATTTTTTTTTTTTAACTCTCCCCGTCACGTGCGCACATGACCGGCTCCTACTTCTCCTCAACAATAAGTTCATCAAATTTGTACAGCTGGTTGATTATAGACTGTCTTTTGATCATTCTGAGCTCCTCAGTGAGCTTCGCAAAGTCACGTGCAACGTCCTGCTCGCTGTTGTAGTTGGACTGCAGCGTCTCAAACTCACGTGTGTACTTTCTTTTGAAGTATTCTCTGAAGTTGTAGTTTGTGAATAGTTCAATGTTGCTCATGTAGGCGTTTTTTAGACTAGCGATGGATGCTGCAGAAACAGGTTTCGGAGATAGAGATGCTGCGGCAGCGGCGTTAAGCGATGCCTTGACAGCCTTTGCTGAGACAGATGAGCTGGACATGAAATGTGTGTGGAATGGTGTGGTGATTTTGTTAGTGTTTTTTAGAAAAGACTAATTTGGGTAGTGAATCTTATTTATAATATTTGGCTGTGACTCCACCAAAAAAAAAAAAAAGGCGAACTTAAAGCCGAACAACGGGTGTAAGAAAATCGGACATAAGGTAGAAAGGTGTTTCACCGCTACCATGTCTGCCAACTTCTGGTCTAAAAACTTTTACCCATGGTGAGACACAGGGGAAGGTTTTTAC
Organism: Hanseniaspora lindneri; assembly: GCA_019649525.1. Lineage (NCBI taxonomy): Eukaryota > Fungi > Ascomycota > Saccharomycetes > Saccharomycodales > Saccharomycodaceae > Hanseniaspora > Hanseniaspora lindneri. Next base: position 18,867 of record JAFNJT010000062.1, read on the forward strand.
GTGATCTGACGATGAATAGTTAATAGTTGAAGGCATAAAGTACTTCTTCAGCTGTTAATTATTAATCAGAAGAATACAAAATGGCAAAATTTACGCATACAAAACCAAGCATTTGTATAGAATAAAACTGTTCTTGTTAACGTAATTTATCATCAGGGTGTAGCGGAGAAAAGACAAGTGAAAAAAAAAAAAAAAATTAAAAAGTCACGTGACACACTTTTCTTTTTCTTTTCTTTTTTTTTTTTTTCTCCGATGCTCACCATTCTGTTCACAATCACTGTACAGAAAACTTGCTCGATTAGGAAACATCTGCTACAAGAATTGTTCACTCTCATCACAGTAACAACAATCACAACAATCACCATAAACCAAACCACCAACCATTTTAAATCCGCACACCATTACTCAAAAATGTCCATTGTAGGCTCGCTTATATTCTGCACCCAGTGTGGTGATCTTCTAGACAATCCATCCGATTTCAGCAACTCCTTCGGCAATAACAAATCAAGCGACAGCAGCGTTCTTAAGTGTGGCCACTGTGAGTGTGAGTATGACAGACACAATTTTGATGATCTTCAGGTGTCAACAAAAACAGCTCCAAACGCCTTCCCATCCAAGCTTGCAAACAAGAAGAACACGCTGGTTAAAACGACTATTAGTAAGAACGATGATGTGAACGGAGCTACTATCAAGGAAACGTGTCCAAACTGTGGGAACGAGGAGATGCAGTTCCACACTCTGCAGCTGAGATCAGCTGACGAAGGTGCCACTGTTTTCAGAACATGTCCGAAGTGTGATTTCAAGGACAGAGTGAACAATTAGTGTGAAAAGATGATAAGAAATAAGGGTAGATGATAAGATATGGGGGTAGCTGATAAATATGGTGGTAGCTGATAAGATATGAGAGCTGCTGATAAGACAACTGAGTAGCTGTCAGGCTGCTGCAGTGAACTGGGAGGAATTAATGGGCTGATACGACATTTATATTGCTGCGGCACGTGTAGACGCTGTGGTTGAAATTATACCAGCCGGCAGAACAGCGCTTTATGTACGCTTGTATATACACTTCAGGGCTACTTTATGCATACTATCGCCGAGGAATTGGGTGTTTGGCTGACCCATTGGTGTTCCTGGGAATGCTGAGAACAGTGCTTATGAGAAGTTTAAAATGGGCTTAACTCCGACAAACATCACGTGAACTTTTTATAATTTTTTAAATTTAGACATGGTAGCGTTTAGTCACGTGCCTTTTCAAACTTTTTTTTTTTTTTTTTCAAACTCAAATCCACCACTCACAAATCGCGATTAAGGAAAAATTTTCAGTATCTCGCTTCTAGCACTACAAACATCAACAAATCACATCAAAGCATCACCATCACACTACAGGAGTATCACGTGAACCAGCATCCAGACTCACAATAATTCATCACATGTCGCAGGTTCCAGATCTTTCAAACGCCATCATGGCGCAGGACGAAATGGGCAGACCATTCATCATTGTCAAGGACCAGTCCCAGAAATCAAAGGCCCAGGGTTTAGAAGCCAAAAGAGAACACATTTTAGCCGCCAGATCCGTCTCAAACATCATCAAAACATCGCTAGGACCACGTGGTCTCGACAAGATCCTGATATCGCCGGATGGGGACATCACAATCACAAATGACGGGGCCACTATTCTTTCCCAGATGGAGCTGAAAGACGAGATTGCAAAGCTTCTGGTGGAGCTGTCCAAGTCACAGGACGATGAAATCGGTGATGGTACCACTGGAGTGGTTGTTTTAGCCTGTTCTTTGCTGGACCAGGCACTTGAATTGATTGAAATGGGCATTCATCCAATCAAAATAGCGAATGGTTTTGATGAGGCTTGTAAGATTGCGATCGCTCACTTGGATGAGATCAGTGAGTCCTTATTTGACATTGACGACAGAGAAAACTTCACCAAGATGCTTCTGAAAGTGGCAAAAACATCTCTGGGATCCAAGATTGTTTCCAAGGAGCATGACCAGTTTGCTAAAATGGCTGTTGATGCCATCACACAAGTTGTCAACTGGGAGAGAAAAGACGTAGATTTTGATTTGATCAAGCTGGAGGGGAAAGTTGGAGGTTCTCTGAAGGATTCTCAGCTCATCAACGGTGTCATTTTGGACAAAGATTTCTCCCACCCGCAAATGCCAAGTGAAGTTTTGCCAAAGGAGGGCAACAAGGATGTCAAACTTGCCCTGTTAACCTGTCCATTTGAGCCACCAAAACCAAAGACGAAGCACAAACTGGACATCAATTCTGTGGAAGAATACAAGAACCTGCAGGAATACGAGCAGACCAAGTTTCAGGAGATGATCGAGATGGTTAAGGCCTCAACAGCAGATGTTGTGATCTGCCAGTGGGGATTTGACGATGAAGCCAACCACTTATTGTACCAAAATAAGCTGCCTGCCATCAGATGGGTCGGTGGCGCGGAATTGGAGCAGATTGCGATAGCCACAAACGCCAAGATTGTGGCCAGATTTGAGGATCTCTCACCAAGCAAGCTCGGATACTGTTCTAAAGTCAAGGAACTGGAGTTTGGAACCACCAGAGACAAGATGCTGATAATTGAGAACACTGAGAAGACCAAGACGGTCACATGCTTCATCAGAGGCTCCAACAAGATGATCGTTGACGAAGCAAAAAGAGCTTTATACGACTCTCTCTGCGCTGTCAGAAACCTGTGCAGAGACTCCAGAATTGTTTATGGAGGTGGTGCAGCAGAAGTCACGATGTCCCTGAAGATCTCCCAGGAGGCTGACAAGCAGACTGGCATTGACCAGTACGCATTCAGATCTTTCAGCAAAGCACTGGATATTATTCCGCTCACTTTGGCTGAGAACAGTGGTCTGAACGGTATTGAAACTTTGTCCAACATAAAAGCCACGCAGGTGAAAGAAAACAAGTCCTACACAGGGGTTGACTGCATGGGATTGGGGTCCAGTGACATGAAGGAGGCGTTTGTAGTTGATCCGTATGTCGGAAAGAGACAGCAGATTCTGCTGGCTACGCAGCTGTGCAGAATGATTCTGAAGATCGACAGTGTGATTGTGAAGGGCTCAGACCAGTACTAGATATATAGTTTTGATAAAGATGTTGAGCAGTGTGGTTTGAAAGTTGTGAAAGGCTGTAGAATGGTTGAAAATGGTATAGTAGGCTGTATAGTGGTTGAAAATTATCAAAAAAGGCTCCATAATGGTTGAAAAATTATCAAAAAGGCTCCATAATGGTTGAAAAATTATCAAAAAGGCTATATAGTGGTTGATAAACCATAGAATACGCTGTATAGTGGTTGAAACATCATAAATTAGGCTCTATAATGGCTGAAAAATTATGGAAAAGACTATATAACGGCTGAAAATAATAAAACACGTGACCATACAATGCTGAAAATCATCAATCATGAGGCCATACAATGCCTGAAACATCATAAAAAGACTACACAGTTGCTGAAAATCTGTCTGAGAAACCATCCTATCTGGATGGTCACGTTGGAGCCAAAGTAGGTCATGTGATCTCAAGCTTAAGCTCTTATTAAATCCGACAGCGGTTGACTCCAATGCATTTACACGTCTGGGAATTATGGCAGAAAGGACACCTGTTATATCAAAGTGAAGGTATTCCAAGATCAGCTGTGCACCTGATGTGTTCCGAAATATCGATCCGGTGACTGCTGAATTGTTTTTCCCAGCCAGGTATGCTGGACGTCACGTTTTCGTCAGAAATGATTTCTAGTAAAGGGCATTTATTTAGGAAGTAGTTATGTGTGGATAGAAGAGAATATATATTAGAACCAGCCAGTTTAAATTGACGTTACGTGCACGTGAAACTAAGCAGATAAATAAGCCACTGTTTAACCAATGTAAACACTGTAATTACGGACTCAGAAACAGCTAGCTAAGTCCGCAATCCAAGACAAAACCACAACCACGTGACTATATGATGTGTCGGATATAAGGAATCTCTGCGGAGATATCATCACCTGTGTCTGTCATTCAGCGGCTACCTCTTAGCACGTGGTTTTTGCAATACGTTTGCTCTCTCATATTTAGTCTAGATCGGGATTGTGGCCACGATAGTTTGTCCTTACCTTCTCTATATACAATATTTATACCAGTTATCACATGTTAAATTTTCATCCAGAAACTCCTACTTATAACGGCGGATCTCAGCATCTGAGTCATTTCAGGCAGAGCTGCGTTTTTGCCTAAACGGGTAACTCCTATTTAAGGCTGCTATTTTACAGTAGGAATCGCTGTGCGACTCGGTCTGCACTACCATGTGATCGTGCATAGTGGTAATAAAATCAGGCATAAACTAGACAGCTGTTTCACCGCTACCATGTCTGTCGGCTTTTATCCTGAAAAATTTCCACCCATGTCGAAACACAAGCACAAAGTTTTTCACGTGTTCTGCTAATGAAGAGTTTATAGTTTGAGATTTAAAGTACTTCTTCAGCTGTCGATTATAAATCACAAGAATACAAATGGCAAAATTTGCGTATACAAAACCAAGCATTTGTATGGAATAAACACTGTTCTTATAACCGCAATTTATCAAGTCGGTTTCTCGGACATAATGCCTGAAAACCATAAAGCACGTGACTACACAGTCGTGAAACATCATAAATTAGGCTATACAATGGCTGAAAATCATCAAACATGAGGCTATACAATGGCTGAAAATCATCAAACATGAGGCTGTACAATGGCTGAAAATCATCAAACATGAGGCTACATAACTGTTGAAACCCATAAAAAGACTATATAACTGTTGAAAAATGATAGAATAGGCTGTATAATGGCTGAAAATGAGAGCACTGTTTGATTATTTTGGCTGAAACATCATAAGAGACAACCTCTTCCCTACTGCGCAACATTAAACAACGAAAAAGTTCTCACAATCTCTGGCCCATACTCATCATAGTCAGCCTTGGTGTGGCAGTAGGACTTGAACTCGCCCGTCTGAGCAAGCAAGGAACCACCAAACCAGACAGCGTTTCTCTGTCTTCTGTGGGAAACAACCTGGACATCAATGCCTGTGGATTTTGTCCCGCTCAGCTGCTCAGAGTGCTCTATTCTTTTGTTCACAATGCTCTTCACGTCTCTCTGCAGTCTTCTGCCGAAATCCTTGAACATGGTGGACCCTCCACTCAAAACTATGTTGTTGTACAGCCCCTTTCTGACGTCAATAGGGCAGGATCTGATGGTCTCGTCAACCAGTGTTGGGAGCGGCGTCAAGAAGTCCGACGAGCATATCTCAGGATTGAAGAAGATCTCTGGGGCCAAGAATCTCTCGTAACCAACATCAATCAGTTTTCGGGTCGTCTTGTCCTGGTTCTCCACAACGTACTGCGCAAATTTGGAGCCGTCTCTGTCGTATTTGTTGAACTCCTTCACAAGATCCGGGCAAACATAGCAGAATTCTTGCTTGATCGCTTCAGCCGTCTTCAGAGACGCGTCAGCCTCACCTCTGTCTCTCAGGATCTGCTGAATAAAATTGGTGATATCTCTTCCGGCGATTGGCACGTTCTTGATCGCTGAGCCAATGACATAACCCTCAGCAACAGGAATCACGTGCGTCACACCGTCTCCAGAATCAATAACAGTACCTGTCAAAGATCTGTCTGTGACTTTTGGGGAGGACCATGATGCTGCCAGGGCTAAAACAGCCTGAACTGCAATGTACAAACCAGCACAGTTGAAGGACTCAAAGAAGATTTCAGCAACCTGTTCTCTGTTTTCTGGCGGATTCAACGGTGGCTCCGTCAACAAGAAACAGTGATCTTCAGGCTCAGTTCTGAGGTATTTGAATATGGAGTTCTCCCAGAACCGTTCCATGTGATCCCAGTTCTCAACCTGCCCGTGTCTTATCGGATATGAGAGTGAGTACTGCTGAGATTGTGATGCTAATAAGGCCTCATTGCCGATGTAAAAGTCTAGATCTTCTGTTCCTCTTTTACCTGAGAGATGGTTTGAAAGAATAGCACTAGAATGAGTAGCTGAAGCATTGAAATTGGTAGCGCTGGTTGAGTTTGATGATAGGTAGGCCTTGCTGGTGTTGGATTCTGCTAGTGAAAGGTTTGAAAAGGACTGATCGACTGATCTCGTGCTGCTTCCTCCGGTACTTTTACCTGTAGTTGTTGCAATAGCAGTAGGGAAAACATACGACGGAGCATCATTTCCGGCGAACCCCAGTTTGGTCAGACCGGTACCATTGTCCATAACAACGGCCGGGTTATTCAGGTAGGACATTATTGGCGTTGTTGAGGTGGTTCTTTGGTGTTATTTTGGAGTGTTTTTTACGTGTTTTATTCTAATTATAGTCGCCCCAAATATTTTGAGTGTTGTTTTCGTGGAAATGAAATGGGATATATCCGAGAGAAAAGTGGGAAAAAAAAAAAAAAAAAAAAACATCGGAGATAAGAAAATGCAAAAAAAGATGGTTGCGCTACCATGTGGTAGATTTCAGCTCGGAAACACAGCTGAGAAGTTTTTCGCGTGTTCGGCAGATGAGTAGTTGGTAGTTGGAGGGTCAGAGTGATTCTTCAGGTGTGTTTTATTGATGAGGAGAACACGTGATGGTGAAGCTCACGTGCATGAAACCAGGTCTTCATAGAATATATGTTGTTGCAAACTGATCAGTGCATCCGCGGGAAAGAAAAAAAATTGACAACATTGCACGTGACCCTCATGTCTTTGACGCTACCGTCTTCTTCAGTTTTAACTGCTTGTGCCTGGCAACTTCATTGACCTTTAAAATACGTTCAAGAATAAACCCAGGTGTTTTTGGTTCTAGAATTGTTTACGCATGTTGCTCTTCAAATAACACTCGTTCCTAAGTTGTAGTGTCATGTGACCTCTGAATCTTATATAGCAGCTGATCCCAAGGCTGCGGTTTTAGGCCACACTCTGCTGGGAATGCAACTGTGAATTAATGTGGTGGTCTACGAATACTGGTTGAAGTTGTTAGGTCACACCTGGAGCGCACCCCAATCCCTTTTAACATCTGCTTGCAGATAAGCGGGATTATGGTTGGTCCGCGAATAGCACGTGACCACACCAATCACGTGATTCCCCAGTTTGGGTCGTTATTTCAGACGCACAGAACTTTTTTTCTGTTTAGTTTGACTAATAGTGGGGCTAATAAAATACATTATTTAGGGACTCCAAACGGGTAGAGCACGTTTTTCTGGCTCAATAGTGAATTTTTGTCGTTTTATGCAACCCCTAGAAACAGCCCAACTCCGCGCTACCATGTTAAACGCTACCATATTATTAATAAAACGCTACCATATCATTGCCAGGATTGCACCTAGCAGCCTACAGTTGCATTACCCTACTTCCTAGGCAAGAACTCAGGGTTGTTAAATCCATAATGGTTTTAGGTATACTCCTCTTTTTTTAAGACGCATCACTTTGCGGTGCTTATGCCAGCTAAAACTCTTACCTAGCAGTCAACTCGTGGTAAGCAAAATGAGTGAAAACTTATACTTACAAAACATGTTTTTACAGTATTCTCTGTGTGTATGAATTTCTGAACACACACTGTAACCTATTAATAGACGCAAGTTGTCTTAATTGAAACTGCGGTGTAACCACACCACTCTTTTAAAACCTGCTTGCAAACACTCGGATTTATGCATCGCTCAGAAAATATCACGTGACCAAATACGCACGTGATCCAACACCGTGTATCCTGACACCCTTTGCTCATTCATTTCTAGCCACACCCAAAAACCTTGCAGCACCGGTGCATGCTGGCACACTGCCAAAACACACTGTCTCCACACATCTGCTCCGAAACGATCCCACTCCACACAATTTCTCGCCTAAAAACACGTCTTTCATTTAATCCAACTGCTCTTATGTCCGATTCCATTTCTTCTTCCCATCGGACATAAGACCGCCTCTTTCCTGGCAGGTGTTCAAATCTTTTTCTCACACCTGTTCCAAACATGTTTATTAAGGTATTTTGCAACCAAAACACCCAACCAGAAGTCAATTTTATTGGCATTTCTTTTTTATTAAAGGCATTATAGACGTCCCAAAACAGCAGGAACATTTTCCTTTTAGGACTGACTCTTTTCTTTTTATCTGACGGCTGTTTTATTTCCGTTTAAGTTTACACTCTACAAAAACAACAGCAACTACAACAACTACAACAGCAACTACAACAACTACAACAGCAACTACAAAAACAACAACACCAAAAGAAATGATAACTTCAGAATCAAAAGATAAGGCTGTAAATCCGAATACCATGACGCGCTTATCTGACACCACTGATAACGATAGAAACAAACCGTTTGGTGATGACTACTACGCCAACAAGGATAACTATTTCAAGAGGGACCAGGACTTTCTGGATGATGATTATTTTCTGCATGAAGATAACGAAGTAAATGGCGATGATGATTATGAGTATGAGTTGTTAGCAAACTCGATTAACGCGATGATAATCAACAATATCGTTGCCAACAACAACAATCCAGCTTCAGATATCACCGCACACAATGACACCATTACTGGTAGCTCACTAATTTCAACACACGATGATTCTAGTGACAGTCACGGGTTGACACGGAACGGGATTTTAAGCTCCAACACCAGAAACATCAACAGAAGCTCATTAACCGGCAGAAAAAACAAGGCAAGTAAAGTTTTAGGACACTCCACAGCCAGCAATGTAGCACAAAGCATTTGGCGAGGTACTACCAGCACCACAAACAACAGTGGTTCTCTTCTGAATGGTAAGAATTCCAGCAACGACAACAACGATCAGATGTTTTTGAACATTTTCAAAAAGTTTAAATCCAGCAACAAAAACGACAAAAAGCATGCTCAGCTTGAACTGAAGACACTGATAAAGATACTGCAAAAGGAATACAACAACGAACAACAGTTCCAACGGTTTTTGAACTCTATAAACAACAGAATCTTTGAACTGATCCATGACAACGATTCAGAGAGCAAACTTGGGGGTATTCTAGCTGTAGACACGCTGATTGATTTCTACAACTCCAACGATGAACTTCCAAACCAAATATCCAGACTTGCGAACTACCTAAGAGTGCTGATTCCAAGCAACGATTTGAACATCATGAAGGAGGCAGCAAAAGTTCTAGGTAAGTTATGTTACCCTGGTGGTACGATTTCCTCTGAGTTTGTTGATTTTGAGATAAAAAACTGTTTGGAATGGCTAACCACCTCTCAGGAATCAACTCAAGTCAATTCCAAGCAAGAATACAAAAAAAATGCAGCCATTTTGCTTATCAACAGCATTGCATTCAACTCTCCTTACTTGTTATACCCATATGTCACCTCAATTTTAGACAATATATGGAGAGCTTTGAGAGACAACAACTATAACATTCGACTAGAAGCTTCCATTACCATGGGAAAATGCCTACACATTTTGGACACAAGAGACCAGAAGATGACACAAGCCTGGTGTTCAAGACTGTTTAAGGGATGCAATTACGGTTTTCAGCTGAATACAGATGAAACCATTCATGGTTCTCTTTTGGGATATAAAGAGCTGCTAAAATATCCATCTTATTTGCAATCCAAATTTGACATCTTTTTTGAAAATACTTACAAATACAAAGATTTCAAGGATGATTTGGTTAGAAGAGAGGTGTACAAGACTTTCCCATTGATATTGAGCTTTGATCCCGACAGGTTTTTGGAAAAAAACTTTAATCAGGTAATGCAGTTTTACTTGGAAATTTTAAAGAACGTTAATGAACTTTATCCAAATGGACCTAGTGAAGAGGGCAACAATACAAACAACATCACTAGAGAGCTGTTAATGAGTCAACAGCAGCTGAATTCTGACAAGGCTTGCATTTTTGTTTCCATTGGGGACATGGCTATTCAAGCAAAGAATAGTATAATTGACTTTTTAGCTTTAATTTTGTCTAACATCAGAGCTTCTTTGAATACAAAGTACAAGAGCAGAAAACACTACGAAAAAGAAATTTTCTACTGTATAGAAAAACTAGCCTATGCTGTTGGTCCTTTGATGGCAAAACATTTAAATAAGGATCTTTTAGGTTTGATGTTAGATTGCCCATTGAGCTCTCATTTAAATCTAACTTTAATAACATTGAAGGATACAATTCCTGCATTAAGAGACAAAATAGATGAATCTCTCCTGGATATAATATGTCTTAATTTATCTGGTGAGTCTTTCAAGTATCCTGGCTCTCCCAGAATATTAGGAAAATTGAATGAATCTGTAGCCAGAAATTACAGGGATCAGTTTTATTTTAGAAAAACAGGCGAATTCAATACTGATGCAAACGATACCAAATTGTTGATACAATTGTTTAGAATGCTTGATACAGTTAAGGATTACTGTTCTTTAGCAGAGTTTGTGTCCAAAATTTTAATTCAATACATTGAAAATGATGACGCTACAGTAAGGAAATATGCTGCTTTGACATCATGTAACTTGTTTTTGAATGATTCAGTTTGCAAAGAAACTTCTGTACATAGTTTGAATATTGTCAGTGATGTTTTGAGTAAATTACTGGTATTAGCACTATCAGATTCTGTTGTTGACATAAGGCTGCAAGTTTTAAGACGTCTAGGAACTAGTTTTGATCCCCAGCTGTCTCAGGCTGAAAATGTAAACTTGTTGTTTATGGCCTTGAATGATGAGGCTTTCATTATTCAACTGGAGGTAATGAAAATCATTGGTAGACTATCATACATAAACCCTGCCTACATTATTCCTTATCTGAGAAAGGTCATGCTACAGTTATTGACTCAGTTAAAATATGTTACCAATTCAAGAAAGAAAGAAGAATCCGCAAAATTAATTTCTGTATTAATTAAACACAGTGAGGATACTGCCAAGCCTTACATAGAATCCATATTAGAAGTTCTTTTACCAAAAGCAAAGGATCCTTCTTCATCTGTAGGCTCTACTTCTTTGGAAGCACTTGGTGAACTAACTACAGTTGCAGGCGAGTCTATGCTCAGATATTCTGCAGATTTGATGCCCTTAATTATCAATTCTTTTAAAGATCAATCGAATCCATTTACTAGAGACTCTGCACTAAAAGCTTTGGGGAAATTGGCAAGATCATCCAGTTATGTCATTGCACCTTACATTGAATACCCTAGTCTACTTGATATTTTAATTAATATTTTGAAAATTGAAAACTCACAAATGATAAAACGGGAGACAGTTAGATTAATTGGTACTCTTGGTGCCCTGGATCCATACAAGCAGAGAGATCTCGAAAAGATAACCAATTTGAAACAAGATGCTGAACAAAATGCACCATCCTTAGATATAGGGTTAATAATGAAAGGGGTTTCGCCATCAAATAGCGATTATTATTCATCTGTTGTAATTGGTACGTTGATGAAGATTGTAAAAGATCCGTCCTTATCCTTGCAGCATACTGCTGCTATCCAAGCGATTATGCAAATATTTTATGCTTTAAAGCTAAAATGTGTAATATTCTTAAAGGATGTCATCCCAGGGATGATTCAAACAATGAAGTCCTCTTCGAGCCCCACACTACTTGAGTTTTATTTTCAACAATTGGCCCAAATCATTATTATAATGAAACAGCACATAAGACCTTATGTCTCTGATATTTTTGAACTCATAGAGTCTAGAATCAACAATTCAGCTTTCCAACTGACCATTATTAGTGTTATTGAGAGTTTATCCAGTGCTATTGAAGGTGATTTCAAGCAATACTTTCCTATAACATTGACTCTCTTTTTAAATATTCTAGAAAATGATCAGTCTACAAAGAAAATTGTTTCTATTAGAATAATGAAGTCTTTAGTTGTTTTTGGAAACAATATGGAGGAATTTGTTCATCTAATTATACCTACTGTAATTAGGTTAGCCGAGTACAATCAGGGTTCTTTAAGAAAGGTTGTTATTGTGACAATTGGAAAGTTGACAAGATCTATTAAACTAACAGAAATGTCAGCAAGAATTGTTCATGCGTTCTTAAGAATAATAAACAGTGTTGTTGGAAAGAGCGATTTATCTAATTCCCATAATGGTCTTGATCCAATAGATGCTGATATTATTAAAACCTGTATCAATACCTTTTGCTTGCTGTTAATACAAATGCCATCCGAGTTCATAGTATATGTTGCCGCGATTAACAAGGTTATAGTTAAAAATAAAATTCAACATCCGGTTTATGAACAATTGGTTGCAAAATTGTTGAACAATGAACCTCTTCAAAGAAATCTTGTAATTGATAAAGAATATGAAGGCACAAACAAGGAAAATAAAGAATCTGAGGTTACTAACGAAAAATTGCCAGTTAATCAACAAGCATTAAAGATATGTTGGGACTCTTCGCAACAAAGAACCAAAGAAGACTGGCAAGAGTGGTTGAGAAGACTTTCTATTCAGTTGTTGAAAGAATCTTCATCACCTGCTTTGAGAGCATGTGCTCCCTTAGGTTCTATTTATTATCCCTTGGCTAGAGAACTTTTTAATTGTTCTTTTTCCTCTTGTTGGAACGAATTGCATGAAACACATCAACAAGATTTATTGAAGTCTTTGAACAATGCACTGTCTTCAATTACCAATCCACCAGAGATTCACCAAGTTTTACTGAATTTAATTGAATTTATGGAACATGATGACAAACCATTAGACATTCCCGTTTCAAAGCTTGCACAGTATGCTCAGAATTGCCATGCATTTGCAAAGTCATTACATTACAAAGAAATGGAGTTTATTGAAGATCCAACCACAGAAACCATTGAGTCTTTAATTAATATCAATAACCAGCTTCACCAGACTGATGCTGCTATCGGTATTTTGAAGCATGCACAACAGTACCACGATTTGCAGTTAAAAGAGAATTGGTATGAAAGGCTCCAAAGATGGGATGATGCCTTGATATCTTACGCAGAAAAAGAAGCAGAAGGCAATGGTAATGATATTGAAATTATGATGGGTAAAATGAGAGCTTATCATGCATTGGGTGACTGGGAAGAGCTTTCTTCGCTAGTGGATGACAAATGGGATAAGATTCCAATCCAGATTCAAAGATCTATTGCACCATTGGCTGCATCAGCATCTTGGGGATTAGGTCAGTGGAATGTTTTATCGAAGTATATCTCTGTGATGAAACCACATACTCCAGACAAAGAATTCTTTGATGCCATTTTGTATTTGAATGATAATAACTTTAAACAAGCTTCAAAATGTATCAACAGTGCCAGAGATTTGTTGGTTACTGAAATATCGGCATTGGTTAATGAGTCATATAGCAGATCTTACAATGTTGTTGTAAGAACTCAGATGATTGCTGAGCTGGAAGAGATAATGGAATACAAACAATTACCGACTCTATCTGAAAAAAAGCAAACTATCAGAAATACATGGAAAAAAAGAATATTTGGTGTTCAGAAAAATGTTGACGTTTGGCAAAGAATTTTAAAAGTCAGATCTTTGGTTGTTACTCCTAAACAAGATATGGATGTGTGGATTAAATATGCTAATTTATGCAGAAAAGCTGGTAGATTGGGTATGGCCCAAAAAGCATTAAATTCTCTGTTGGAGGATGGTGGTGAGATAAATACAGCTAGAGCGCCTCCTCCTGTTGTATATGCACAACTGAAATTTATGTGGGCTACTGGTAACCAAAGAGAAGCCTTAAGATACTTAATCAACTTCACATCAAGGATGGCACATGATTTGGGATTGAATCCAAGCAATATGATTGCACAGCAGTTACCTCCTTCAGAACAAAGTCTTGTTTCTGAAAATAATGTTCAAAAGTATACCAAACTTTTAGCAAGATGTTTCTTGAAACAGGGTGAATGGAGAATTTCTTTGCAAAAGGATTGGACAGAAGAAAATCCAGACGCAATTTTAGGTTCATACCTTTTGGCAACACACTTTGATGGAAAGTGGTACAAAGCATGGCACAACTGGGCATTGGCCAATTTTGAAGTTATATCTTCTTTAACAGAAAAGAATTCCAGAAAATCAATTAACCAGTTAGATGCTGTTCACATATCAGTTAAAGATAGCAATAATGAAAACGTTGCAAATGGAACCAGCAATCCTCAGGGCAATCCTGATGATGAAGAGGCAGATGAGTTTATGATGCTAAACAATGGAAACAATAACAATACAGGCTCCATGTTTAACAATATGGATGGAAACATAACTCAAAATATTACTCCTGAGTTAATTCAAAGGCATGTGATTCCAGCAATAAAAGGCTTTTTCCACTCAATCTCGCTTTCTGAATCCAATTCTTTACAAGATACTTTAAGATTGCTTACGTTATGGTTTACTTTTGGAGGTATTTCAGACGTCAACCAAGCTATCTATGATGGCTTTAATCTTATCAAAATTGATACATGGTTGTCAGTCATTCCTCAATTGATATCCAGAATCCATCAACCTAATGTCACAGTTTCAAAGGCTTTATTATCTTTACTATCAGACCTGGGAAAAACACATCCACATGCATTGCTATATCCTCTGAATGTTGCTATTAAATCTGATTCTATTTCAAGACAAAGAGCAGCTAATTCTATCATTGAAAAGATGAGAATACACAGTCCAGTATTGGTTGAACAGGCTGAGTTGGTTTCACATGAGTTGATTAGAGTTGCAGTTTTATGGCATGAGTTATGGTATGAAGGTCTTGAAGATGCTTCTAGACAATTTTTTGGTGAGCATAATACAGAGAAGATGTTTGAAACCTTGGAACCTTTACACGAGTTATTAGCAAAGGGTCCTGAAACTTTAAAAGAAATAGCTTTTCAAAATAGTTTTGGTAGGGATTTGAATGACGCATATCAATGGATTATGAATTACAAAAGGACTAAGGACATTTCAAACTTGAATCAAGCTTGGGATACCTATTACAACGTCTTCAGAAGAATATCTAGACAGTTGCCGCAATTGCAGACTCTTGAACTACAACAAGTATCACCAAAACTGTTAGATGCAAACAATTTAATATTGGCTTTGCCTGGTACCTATGAAGCCAACCAGGAAGTAGTTACTATCAATTGCTTTGAACCTGTTTTGCAGGTGATTTCCTCTAAACAAAGACCTAGAAGGCTATCTATAAAAGGAAATAATGGTAAAGAATATCAGTATTTGTTGAAAGGACATGAAGATTTGAGACAGGACAACTTGGCTATGCAGTTGTTTGGTTTGGTAAACACATTACTAAACAATGATTCTGAATGTTTCCAGAGAAATTTGGTTATTCAACAGTTTGCCGCCATTTCTCTATCACCAAAAGCAGGTTTATTAGGTTGGGTTAAAAATTCTGATACTTTCCATGTTTTGATTAGAGACTACAGAGAAAGTAAGGATATTCCCTTGTCTTTGGAACATAAGATTATGATCCAGATGGCACCTGATTATGATTCTTTGACATTATTGGAGAAAGTTGAATGTTTTGGATACGCTCTGCAAAACACCAAAGGACAAGATTTGTATAAGGTGTTGTGGCTGAAATCTAGATCTTCTGAATCATGGTTGGAAAGAAGAACAACTTACACACGTTCACTTGCTGTAATGTCTATGGTTGGGTATATTCTGGGTCTTGGTGATAGACATCCATCTAATTTGATGCTTGACAGAATAACTGGTAAGGTTGTACACATTGATTTTGGTGATTGCTTTGAAGCTGCAATTTTAAGAGAGAAATATCCTGAAAAGGTGCCTTTCAGATTGACAAGAATGTTGACCTATGCGATGGAGGTATCCGGTGTTGAAGGATCTTTCAGAATCACCTGTGAAAATGTAATGAGAGTGCTAAGAGAAAACAAGGAGTCTTTGATGGCTATTTTAGAAGCATTTGCTTACGATCCTTTGATTAACTGGGGCTTTGACCTTTCTCAAGAAACTATAGAGTTGCATACTGGAATTCAGTTATCAAATATTAATCCAAGTGATCTGTTGCGGGATGGAGAAATCACTGCAAAGGAGGCTGCTAAATTGGAGTTGAAACAAAAACTGGCTATCAGAAATGCAAGATCGTCGCTGGTTTTAACCAGAATCAATAATAAACTGCTTGGAAATGACTTCAAACGGTACAACAATTTGACTGTTGAGGAGCAGGTGGATAAGCTGATCCAGCAGGCTACTAATGTTGAGAATCTTTGTCAGCACTTCATGGGTTGGTGTTCCTTCTGGTAAAAACTTTTTATGGCTAGCTGGTCAGATTCCACGGCTTATATAGATGATTTTAAGTATGAATATGAAAAATGTGAATGAGTTTACCTATCACTATAAAAAAGTGAGTGAATTGAAGTATGAATATAAAAAGTGAATGAAGTTAAGTTTGAATATAACAAGTGAATGAATTTAATAAAGAACATAAAAAATGTCAATGAATTTAATTTAACTGTGAATATAAACAGGTGAATGAATTTAATTAAACTATGTGTATCTAAAATGTGAATGAAATTAACTACCAGTATAAAAAGGATACTAAGTTTAAGTTTAAGTATCAGTATAAAAAGGATACTGAATTTAAGTATCAGTATAAAAAATGTGACTGAATTTAATCAAGAGTACAAAACACGTGACTGAATTTAATTAATAAGCCACAGAGGAAATACTCATAGCTCA
This sequence comes from Hanseniaspora lindneri, assembly GCA_019649525.1. Lineage (NCBI taxonomy): Eukaryota > Fungi > Ascomycota > Saccharomycetes > Saccharomycodales > Saccharomycodaceae > Hanseniaspora > Hanseniaspora lindneri. The sequence goes on from JAFNJT010000062.1 coordinate 35,499, forward strand.
CTAGCTGAATTCAAATGCGTATATAAATGCTTATCATTATTGAAATCCATCACATGCAAATATGGCTGGTCAGGTGACTACAGCACACGCATGGGTCATGTGACCCAAAAACATTCCTAAAATTACCTATTCCTACTACTAATTATAGCATCAAGTTCTCTTTCAATGCTTTCAAAAACAGACTCACTAAGAAAATCGCTGTAATCATCGCTAAAGTTTTTCGCCTGCAGAATACTGTTCACATTTAGTTTCTCCAAAAACTGTTTTTTGGTTGCCTCATCATCTTTCAGGTAAAACTGTATCTTCCCAACAAGTTTACCCACGCGATACCCAAGAACACTTCCAAGTCTGTATGAACTGTCGCAGTTCTCTTGGATCACGTGGTTATCAAAGCTGCTAACTCCGTCCACATAACCCTGTTTGTAATGAGCATCGTCGTGGAGATTAGTTGCTGTTCCTTGTAGACGTATCTGGTCACAAGACTCCGAATCAGAGCCAAAGATATCTCCGCTGTCTGAAGATGACATACTCCTGAGGCTTCTAAAACTTATACTCGATATGTATTGCTGGAAATATGTCCGCTATCACCCAAAAAGGCAAGAGTTAATGTTGATTATTATTGGCATTTAGTGAATAATTAGTATAAACATTTATGTCAGCGAATGTGAATTTTGTAGTAAAAGTTGATTACATGAGGAAAAAAAGATGTAAGTGCACGTGATAGTGCTTATCTCCGAAATTAGTTAATTGATGAAAAGCTGCAGGGAAGTTTGCAGGTGTAAATTACAGATACAGTGGATAGCAATTTATAGAGGTTTGAGTGGTGGAAGTGTGGATATACTAAGGTTGTGCTGTTATTGAATTTCTTGCAGCCAAATTATGCCAGGAAATTTAAGCCACGTGGAAACAAACGTTGAAATATGCGAGAAGCAAAAAAAGAATACGGTAACCGCAGAGAGGGCACCGCTGCTAGTGTTACAAGGTTGTGTTATTTTAGCCACGTGATTGCAGTAATGATACATTCCAGATAACCCTGGTGGTTTTATTTGGAATGCTATTAAATGAACTGTGGAGAATATATTACTACTGGTGGTGGTCGCAGTGATCACGTGACTGTTGGATGTTTCCACAGCGGAGTTAACGCGCTGTCAAAGTGAGCCTGAAAATCCTGCTGGTTTTTGGCAGCGTTACAGACACATGAGCAGTGTTTCAGCAACAGAAAAGTTATGTTGAAGAAGGAAATTGATTGCAGGCTTTCATTTCATGGCCGTTTTCGTGTGCAATACGCGTGTTTTTGAGTGCGCTGATGTCACGTGACTTCTGTATAAACTGCGCGCAACCAGCTTCATGTTTTTAGTGTCTGAGTGGTAAAAATCGCAGAAAAAGCGTTATAGTCACTGCGACAAACACTATTTTTCTCTCATGACAACCCAACCAGTGCACTATACGCCCTGTTTTTGGTGTTTCTAGAGGGCACTACAACTGTCACGTGACTGGCACGCGCAACCAAACCAGGTCATGTGACCCCTCTAAAATTTTTTCTTTCGTGTTTACGCGAATCGTTTTTAAATTATTTTAAACGAAACTTTCGCAAACAAGTATCAAGAGTACTATTCTACTTCTTACAGAGCAACGGATTCTACCATTACTCAGCATCATTTAAAGAAGAACCGTGCAAAATAAAACAAAATAATAAATAAAATTAAATTAAAAATTAAGCATTTATTAAAATACAATAATTAATAAATTAAATCATAAATTTATTCAAAAACCATAAATTTATCAAAAATGTCCACTTCCGTGTCAAACTTCTTCAACGCCAACAAGAGACAGAAAATCAAGGGAGACCCTATCGCTGGTCACGCCAGCGAAGACGACAAACCGTGGGTTGAAAAGTACAGACCAAAAAGTCTGGATGATGTTACTTCTCAGAGACATGTGATCAAGCAGCTCCAATCACAGCTGAACAAAGATAATCTTCCGCACTTACTGTTCCATGGTCCAGCCGGTACGGGTAAAACTTCTACGATTCTGGCATTAACCAAACAGTTGTATGGACCACAATCTTCTTCCTTTTGGAAATCTCGTGTGCTGGAATTGAATGCGTCAGATGACAGAGGTATCAGTATTGTGAGAGATAAAATCAAAACTTTTGCCACTTTGACTATCTCAAATCCTTCCAAGAAAGATCTAGAAAACTATATTTGCCCGCCATTCAAGATCATTATTTTGGATGAGGCTGATTCAATGACTAAAGATGCTCAAGCAGCACTGAGAAGAACCATGGAATTGTACTCTAATGTGACAAGATTTGTGATTATCTGTAACTATGTCACCAAAATAATCGATCCCTTGAAGTCCAGATGCACAAACATCAGATTCAACAGATTGGATAACGAAGATTCGCTGAATAGATTGAAGTATATTGCCAAGGAGGAAAATTTGAGTATAAGCAGCGAGGAAAACGTTTTGGAGCTAATATTGAAGAACTCAAATGGTGATCTTAGAAGAGCCATCACGCTTTTGCAGTCTGCAAGCAAAATTTCTGCTGCTACAAACGAGGCTATCAGTCTGTGTTTGATAAATGAATTAACAGGTAAAGTGGATACCTCAGTGATTGGAAACTTTTTCAGTGTTTTGAAGTCCAAAAACGTATCAAAAATATCCCAGTTCATTGACTCAGAATTGATCCACAAGGGCTACTCCTGTGAGATCGTGATCCAGCAACTGCACGATTATATTTATGTTGATACTACTAATGATGCAGCATTGAAAGAAAACGATGAGGAAGCTCACTGGTTGTTTTTTGAAACAGATTGCAAGCTGGTGAACGGAGGTAACGAGTTCATTCAGCTGCTGAACTTCTCACTGCAGCTCAGCAAAAGACTGTGAGTGGAGCTGAGAAATAGTAGGAGTTGCAAGTGTGTGAATAGATATATACCAAGCAGTTTATACAGTCCTAGAGGAAGCACGTGATGTGGTAGACTACTTTTTCAGTAGATGTCACGTGATGTAGTATGCCGCACGTGATGTAGTAGATTGCCGGACATAACGACTCTCTGCGGAGATACCATCACGCGGTGCCTCTCATTCAGTGGCTGCCTGACTAGCACGTGGTTGTTGTGATGCATGCACTTGTGTTTAATCTAGACCACGACAGTTTGACAGCACATTCTCTATATATTATATATGCTAGTTCCCACAGATTAAACGGTCATCCGCAAACATCTCCTTATGACGGCGGATCTCATTATATCAGTCATTTCAGGCACAGCTGCGTTTTTGCCTAAACGGGTAATTCCTATTATTTGTAGCTGCTCTTCCACAGTCGGAATTGATGTGCGACTCGGTCTGCACTATCATGTGACCTATATAGTCGGTTTCTCGGACATAGGTTACTTCTTCTGTAGATGGCACGTGCGCTGGTAGAATACTTACTACTTCTTCTCCACACTACTTCTGCTGCTGATTGTTGGCCATCTTTTGCTGCTGCAAAAAGAACTGCTGCTGCTGCTGAGGCGTCAGCATCATGAACTGCGGTGGCATTGGCGGCATGCCCATCATGTGACCTGGCGGCATGCCCATTTGCTGGGGGAAGTTGCCTGGGTTCTTTTGGTGCTGTTGCTGGAAGAACTGTGGTGGCGGCATCATAGGGTTGAAGTTTTTGCCTGGAAGTTGTTGTAAATTTTGTTGTTGTAGATGTTGTTGTTGCTGTTGTTGTAGATGAGGGTGTTGCATATGTTGTTGTTGCATATGTTGCTGCTGTAGATGTTGTTGCTGCATATGTTGCTGCTGTAGACGTTGTTCAGGTTGTTGTTGCAGATTATGCTGCTGAGGATTCTGCTGCTGCTGAGACTGTTGGTAAAACGGTGGTGGCGGCATCATCATCGGATTGAAGCTCGGGAACTCGTTTTTCAAAGCAGGATGTGCTTGCTGCGTGTTTGGATCAAACGGTGGAAACGTGCCGTTTGGCAAGAAAGGCTGGCTTGGCAGAGAAGCTGGCTGCTTTTTTAGTCCTTCCTGCTGCTGGCTGAAGAATCCCATCAACTTTGAGCGGTTACTTTCAGCTGCACTGGCATTGTTTGTTTGTTCAGCAACATGCAAAGAATCAGTTTCTCCCATAGACTCCTTCAAAAACATAGCGTATTTGCTTCCCTTTTTGGTCTCTGACTTCTTTTCACTGCTGGTTTCTTCTGAGTGGCCACCATTTCTGGTTTCTGGCTCTAATTCTTGGAAGCTGTCCTTGTCAAAGTCACTCAAGGCAAACATTCCCGTTAAACCTGTTTTTTTATTCTTGCTTACTGATTCAGAACCGTTATTGTGCTCCAAACTCTCTTCAGTTTTAACACCTCCACCCCCTTTTCTCATCATCTGCTTGAAGAGCTCAAAGTCTTGCATCTTGTTACCTGTAGAGCTGATTTCCTGCTCCAGCTTCATGAGCTCCACCTTCTCTTCAAGAGACGATTCAGCTGCTGAATTTGAGTCCACTTTTTTCTGGGTTCTTGCCTTCACATTGGAGTTATTTCTCTTCTTATCTTTTCTCTTATTCTGGCCTGCTGATTTGTATCCTTCTGGCCCGTGTCTTCTAGAGACTGGGGTGGCTGTTAATCTGAAAAACTCAACATCCGGTAGTTGTTCTTTCATTTTCATCATTAGTTCGCTGTTTGTAACGGCCAAGTTTTGGATTTTGTAAGCCTCATTCAATGAATAGGCAAACTTGATATTTTTTGGTTTATAATCAAGATCCAACGACAGCACAGGAATTGGCACCCTGTTTTCTGTGCCAAACACCTTATCGTCTTCATCTTCATCTTGCTGATATGGGTTGTACTTCACAGGAGGCGCAGCACCAGCATCCTCGTCATTTGCTGCTTTATCTGTCGGAACATTGTGTTCTTGAATCTTGTGTTGCTGCAGGTTCTGCAGAAACTTTCCAATCACGTTATTTTCATCCTTATTGGTGCTGTCGTTTCCAGTGTGCTCCATTGCGTGTTTCTTGTGTGAGTATTTAGAATCCATAGTGTTTGTATCAAGTATACTAAATTCTATTAGATAATATTAAAATATAGTATAATAGACTATAAAATTAGATTAAAAATAATATTAATTCAATTATATTTGAGATAATATTAATTCAACTATATTTGAGATAATATTAATTCAACTATATTTAATATAATACTAGCGCTGTTACTGAGAATACACTCCTGGTTGTTATCTATTTTTAACGCATACTCTTGTACTAAACTTGAAAATTTTTACGAAGGATTAATATAGTCTTTTTTTTTTTTTGCTGAACACAAATTCTAATTGAAACTTCAAGCATCTTAAATCCGAAGCATACGATGCACGTGATAGCCTATAAAAACAACATAATATGCTTAGTAACTGAACTGTAAACTGTTTTAATACTACCGAACCACTGCCTGTTCGTATATTTTCAGATTACTCAAAGCAATAATTAAAGCTGAGCTTCATTACAATCATTGACACTAAACTAATTAATTAATCTATTTATGTATATGAATCTATCAATTGGTGCTAACAAATTCTTTTCTTCTTCTTTCTAAACAATGTATACCAAGTTTGCGTTAACAAATATTATTTCATTTTTCCGATGAAATCTAACCAATATCTCTCAAACTGTTTTTCATTCAAATTAACCAAGTTGGCTATAAAGTCAGAGCTGACCTCTGCAGGAATTTGAATAGCGGGGAAGTAACTCTCATTCAAAAACATAATAAAGCTGTTGGTTGGTGTGTTGGTTTTTTTACAATAGGCATCATTTGCAGAGTAAAAAGATTTCAGCACTCTTGACAAATCAACAGCAACGTTTTTTCCAGGTCCTTTGGTAACATTTAAGTGATATTCGGGCTTGAATGGTACTTCAAAACATAAAGAAACACATTTTCTCACCAAAAATTCATGCAATCCTTCAAGCTTTGCAACTCTATTTATGTGCACATCCTGCTCATCAGATACCTGACCCATTCCAAAGCTTTTAATGAAGTTTATCAAAACATTCATCTTCATTCTCATCAACACAGGCTCATTATTAACCATATCTGCATCTATAGTGTCTATCAAATCATTGATCAATATGGATAAAGTGTTGCTATTTTCATTAGAAGTCAGTAAAGAAGTTATGTGGTTTGTTGTTAAACCCTGTATAAAGGAATACAACGCCTTCTTTAGGACAATTTTTTCCCTGTAAGAATCGGTTCTACTGTTTAGCAGCACTGGAGTTGTTGAATTTGAAGAATTTTCAATTACATTACCAGAAATAGATTTCTGATCAATGATAGTATTCGCACTAATCTCTTTATCCAATTCATTTAGCTGTTCAAATACTTTTTGGAAAAGTGGAGTTAGAATCTTGTTTAAAATATCAAAGCTTTCTGGCCTGCTGCTCAAAATGTAAAAGAATTGCCCCACAAATGATAAAAACTCAATAAGTTCCTTGTTATCCATGTTGTCTATAGAATAGAAAATTGTCAACAGTCTATCCACGTAGCTTCCCAAATTGACATTCAATAAAACAAGAAGTCTTGCAAATACAAATCTTACTGATTCTCTTATGAGTTGGTACTTACTGAAATACTGCAAAGTTACCAACACCACCTCAGCAATATTAGAAAACACCTCAATCAAAACAGCATTAGTTACTACTTTTTCTCCATTAAATTCTAAATTATGCAAATAGGAATTGTCTGGCAAAATTCCGGAATGAATACCTCTTATTAAGTTACCGATAGCAAACAGCAAATGATGAGTTTTAATTAAACATGAAATAGTTTTAACATCTGCAGAGATCGTTAATTCCAATTGTCTGAAAATAGGGGACAATATGTAGTCTAAAATCTCATAATTCAAGTTGGAACATGAGCCCAGTAAAAAACCTATAGATTCAAACAAAAATAGTTGGTTTTCAAAGAAATCATCTGCATCTGAAATGTTTTTAATCAAATCATTGTTCGAAGTATCAGCGACAAGACCTAACTGTGAACTAGAATTTTGATTGACTTCGATTGCTAAAACGTTTTTCATTTTGTTTAAAATCTCCACTGCCTGATCCATATTTAATTTTGGTCTACATGTTTTCACAAACTTATTAAAACTGGACCAATTCGTATACTTTATTTTCAAGTTGTTGTTAAAGACACCAAAATCACTCAAAAAGTTATTAAGAACTAAAAAGATAAGTTCATCAGTATTATCTGTTGGCGACTCTTTGATTAGCAAAAAGTTTTGGTGTCTTCCTATAATTTCAAAGAATTCTGTAATGATCATGAAGTTGTTGTTGTCTGTTATCAAAAATTTATGATTAATCAAAAGATTTTTTAGCAATTTGTTCAAAATTTTAGTCGTTTCATTTGAAAACAACTCACTTTTAGTAACCCCTATAAGATTGTTTCTCACTGATTCGGCAAAGTTGTTCAACTGGTAGAGATAAAATTCTTTGAATCTCCAGTTCTCCTCTGCCCTTAAATCTACCTGTAAATATGTTACTATCTGCTGCAAATAGACCTGCGGATTAATTATGCATATAGAATCTTGAAAGTTTTTCAGTTTATCTCTATAAGAATCGTTGTAAGTTTTTAGATCTTGGGAATCGATGGCACTGTAGTCCTCAAAATCATCATTTAAAACCATTTTATACTGGATTATGTTCATTATTTCTCTTAAAACTGCTAAGTGCTGTTCATCGATAGGAAGTTTTTTGCTCTGCAAGTTGACAGGAGAGCCAGGTTTTCCACCAATGGCAAAAGTCTTTTTCAAGAATGCCAGATAATTTGATAAAAAGGAGAAAACTTTGGTGTTGATTTCCAAAGTGGATGCATTGTCATCTTTCAAATCCATTTTCAAAAACACCAGAATTATGGAGACAACGTTGTTCATTAGCAAACTATCAACCTGAGTGATAATGTTCACATTTGTGCTATTATTCTCTAAAATTATGCAATATTCCAAACCTATGCTATTTATCAAGTTCGCTAAAGATAAAAGAACCTCAGTGTTTTCGTTAGCGACTGCCAGCTGAATGAGATTGTTTACTTTTTCTGTCAACTTCAGCATTTCCAGCAATGATACCTTGTTTTCGGCCGACATCTTCTTTGATATAATCTCTGACAAACAGGCGCAGCAGGCAACAACTGTGCTGGATTTGAAGTTATTGAATATCAACTGCAAGCATGCCTCATTAATGATCAGGTTGATGTCAATCCACGACACAAAGGATCCAATGTTGTTTAATGTCAACTTTATAATATCATCATTAGTATCGATCTTTGCCAGAATCTGGAACCACAGGTTTGTCAACAGTTCAACGTCATTAATTCTCATAAAATCTTTCAAATCATTGTGGAAAGCTTGCATCTGTTTGTTTTCGATGTTGCTGTAGATCTGTTCTCCAATCATTGTGTTTATCTGGATTGTAACTTTCAAGAACAAGGTTAGTTTATAAAAAGATGCTTTATTTACTAGCAATGCATCAATGTTGAGTATTGTGATCAAATCTTTAAAAAACGTATCCCAGAGATCGTTGTTTTTTGTTGAATACATTGTATAAAATAAATTTGCCAGCAGCTCACTAAATTTGTTCAAAATAAACTCTTGCTCAGTTTCCAGCTCTGGATCTGTAATTAAATTTATAGCTTCTGTCTTAAGAAGAGAAAGACTCTGGAGATCATTTTTTTGTTTCGTTATTATCACCAAATCGGTCAAAGCTTGGATGCTTAAAAACTTGTACATGTGATTGTTTTTGTGCAGCTTATAAATAGACAGATAAACCTGAATCAAAAGTGTTGGTTCGCTATCTTTCTTCACGCTCGCTAAAAAATCTATAGCCTGTCTTTTCAAAACGACATCTGTGTTCAAAGGGTTATTTGCCAAGTCAATAGCCTGAAGAACTTGCTGCTGAAGTAGTTGCACATTGTTATCGCTCATTATATAACGCACTCTGGTTTTTTAGTGTGTTTTGATGTATATTAAGGTAGTGTAATAATGTGTTGGGTAGATATAATAAGGTGTTAAATCTTTTTTTGATGCTTGAAACTTTTCTTTTTCTTTTTGAAAATTTTTTTTTCCGTTTTGGTTCTAGAATCGGAAGAAACCCCAGAGCAGAGTAGCGTGGCATGAGGGAATGTTAACTCCGAGAGGAGGTTACTGAAAATGGGTGTCTTAAAGTTGGTAATAATAGTTAATTGCTTAGTGTTGAGAGAAATGTGGTTAGAAATTGTTGATTGCCATGCAGTGTTTTGTGGGAATTAAGTTGTGAGTGGTAGATTTTGTAATTTGAGGGTGTGGACTTGTCCGGGTAAGTTGGTCACGTGACGACTGTTTCTGATGGTATCAGGTGCATAGCAAGCATGGTGTGCGACAGTGCCTACTCGCCATAGGAGGTGTGTTTGAGGCTTTTCTACACTAATGGTGTTTCAGATACTGATGATACTGGTGCTCCTTTTGGGCAAACAGACGTTTCTGAGCAAGGAGTTGCCAGAGCAAAGAAATGCTTTTTATGGTAGCGAAAAAGCATTTAACATGGTAGCGAAAACTTAGCAAAACATGGTAGCGCAAATCACTTATTCACATCACTGTTCTCAGCAAGTGCATTGTATGCACAGTGACAGTCATCAGAGACAGGCTTGTTAGTGGTGCTGATAACCTCCAGAGAGTCTCATCACACTGCCAACACCTGGTGGCACGTGCGGGTAATCCACCACACCTTTTTCCGAAAAAGGATATGCTCCATCTTATGCTGCACAGCTAAGAAAACAGTATATTGCCCAATCTCTCAGAACAATCTGAAACAACGAAAAAACCAATCTGAAACAACGAAAAAACATGTTAAAGCAGCAGCAGCAACTAGTAGAACTGCCAGCAAGACCAAAATAACAAATATTATATAGAACCTACATAGTGATTTTACAGAACTAATTCTTAACTAGAAACTCCTCAAACTGTTTGAAAGCTTTGGCCCGGTGGGACAGAGTATTCTTAAACGCCTTCTCCATCTCACCATATGTAAGCAAGTCTTTATTTCCCTCTTCAGCAAGGGGTTCAAAAACAGCGTCCCAGCCAAACTCTAGGCTGCCTCTCTTGCTGACAATTGTTCCTCTGGTTACTCCCTGGAAAATATGGATCTCACCCTGCGCGTCAGAGTACGCAATGGTTGTTGTGGCCTCACCAGTCTTTTTTTCAAACCCGTCTAACATTTTCACAAGATCGTCTAGACTCATTTTCTTCAAAAACCATTTGATGTAGGCGCCTGGTAGCCCATTCAAGGCATCAAATCCCAAAGCGGTATCCTCGACAAACACAGGCGTTCCTTGTGGAAGAAGCGCAACAGCCTGCTTTATCTTTTTGGTGGCTATCTCCGTCAAGGATGCATCCTGGATTTCTTCCAGATCTAAAGGATTATTTGTCAGGCTGTAGTTGGTGACGGAGGATAAAAGTTTTTCCACTTCCCTCAGCTTGTTGGTGTTTCCGGTGACAAAGACTATTTCCTGTTTTGGCATTTTTGAAATGAGTATATGCTTGATTTGGTAGTTGGGCAGTTCGTGTTTATAGAGGTGTGTTTCTGGCAAAATATGTGTTTATAGTTCAGTAATGCAGTTAACTTTTTTAAAGTTTAAAGTTTGAAAAAGTGAAAAATTTCTGGGACTTTTTTTGAAGCTAGTTACCCGGATTTCTTGCCAGCCGTGCGAGTACCAGCACGAAAAAAAACAAATTAACATAAAATTAATTAAACAGCAAATTAACATTAATTAAACTGAAATGAAACAAATTAATATCAAGCAAATTAGCATGAATTAATTAAAAAAACAAATCAAAGCAATTAAAATAACGCAAATTAAATTAAATTAATTAAAAAACAAATCAAAGCAATTAAAATAAGGCAAATTAATTAATATCAAACAAAGTAAAATAAAATTAATTAAACAAACAAATCTTTAATTAAATTAAAAAACAAATTAACATGAATTAAGTAAAAAACAATTTAACATGAATTAAATTAATATCAAGCAAATTAACATGAATTAAATTGATATCAAATATATTAGCATGAATTAATTAAAATTAAATTAATATCAGGCAAATTAACATGAACCAATTAAAAACAAATCAAAGCAACTAGAATAACTCAAATTTAATTAAAGTAAAAATAAACATTAACCAATTAAAAACAAATCAACGTGAAGTAAATTAAAACAAACAGAACAAGATCAAAGCACATGCTCACCGCTCTGCCACCGCACAAACACTGCCCCGGTTATATATAGCTCTACAAAAAGCACTACCTTTGCCCACCTCATTCATCCTTGCTCACAGCGTACTCCAACTCAGCAGAGTTTTCGTAGTCATACATATCAAGCGCAACAATAGCACTTTCTCTGACAACATCGTCGTCATCATTCAAATGCTCCTTCAGAATTGGCAAAACATCGTCAGTAGCAATTGATCCCAAAGCTTCAGCAGCCTCGTGTCTCACCATAGGAGCTTCATTTTCTCTGTTCAAAACTTCAATAAGAGTAGAAACAACAACTGGGTTACCAATCTGACCAAAAACGTACGCAATTTCGTGTTTGAACAGGGCGGATGGATCGTTGAAACCAGTGCATAAAGCCAAACAAGCCTCATCAGTTCCAATATCTCTTAATCTGAACATAGCTCTGTATCTTTTGAAGAGTGGTTGAGATTGGTCGTTTAATAGAGTCTGTAGTTCCTCAATAGAAGCGCTTTCTTGCAATGGCAATGGTGGAGCTGGATCGATAGATGAGTATAGTGATTGTTGTAAGATTTCATCTTTGGATAGTCCCGATTTGGCCCATTGGATTCTGGCAATAGCTAGTTCACATGTTTGTCTCACTGCTTCCTCAGGATCTTCTTTCAAACACTTGTTTAAGGCGTCAATTGCTGAAGCATCTTCTAAGGCTCCCAAAGCTTCAGCAGCTTCGTGTCTCACCATACATTGTTGCTGTGTGTCCAGCATACATTCAATTAAGCACTGAGAAGCATGGAGATTTTTACATTGACCTAAAACATAACAGATTTCATGTTTCAAAAGCTCTGATGGTTCATTGATCAATCCCTGGGCCATGTATTCAACTGCAGTGTCAGCTTTTTGCTTGTCGGTGGCAAAATCTTCAGCATGTGACTTCAGGTTGAATAAAGCTCTGAATCTGTTGGATAATTTTGTCTTTTGGTTCTTGTTCACTAAGGCATCTCTTAGGTTTTCTAGGTTGTCAAAGTTTTCAGTATCTGGTTCAACGTAATGTTTTTCAAAGTTGGTGGACATGTTTGCTAAAAAGTATTTTGCTGGGCTTTTTTAGTTTTTTATTATTTTACTATGTTTTTGTTGCAAAAAGAGTTATTAAATCGTGTGAATGTAGTTGCTAGATATATACTGTATCGCACTTGTTGATGCTGTATTGCTAACAATTGGGAACTGAAATTTTTCACAGATGCATCCTCGTATACATAATGAAACAATCTGTTTTGACAAAAAAAAAAAAAAAAAAAAAAAAAAGAAACGTTTTGATCTATTTGGTTGTTAAGTCCGAAAGACATTCTGATAAATCGCGTTTATAAGCACAGTTATGTTCTGTATGAATGCGTGGTTTTATACACGTGAGAGAGTAATTTTGTATTTATGTTCCTTTGATTAGTAATTAGCAGCCAAAAAAAGTACTTTAAATTTCAACTATTGTTTATTCATCAGCAAAGCACGTTGATTGGTTTTAGCTGTGTCGTGACAGGAGTAATATTTTTCGAGGCAAAAGCCGATAACATGGTAGCGGTAAGTAGCGGCCCACTTTATTTCCGATTTTATCACTTTCAATAACCGGAAGGCAGAAGCAGCGGCAATATTAGTGGCAAGACTTGTTGTTGTTGGTGGGAACTTGTAGAATTTGAGCAATGTTTGTGCCCAGCGGAATTGTTCCTGCCATCCAGACGGTTCAAAGAAAACCCAGGGACAGTTCAACGCAACTGCTGCCAAATTTTTCGCTACCATATCCGCTTGTAAAATCCGCTACCATATTTTTACAACACGCTACCATATTAGTTTTTACAGTTTGCTGCTGGCACACACCAACTATCCAGCTGCACAAAAACATGCACATGACATTGCTTCCCCTTCTAAACCTATCTGAAACCAATGACTGTGCATTTCACCCATATACACAGCACTTGTTCCCCGCTACAAATGCGGTTAGTTTGCTGCTACTGAAATTTTACAGCCAAAAAAATGTACACGTGACCATTTCAAAAAACTCAACTCAAGAAAACCCCATTTCACACTATCCTAACAGTGGCAAACACGATTATTGAACAAAAGAGAAGACACAACAATAACACTTTTTGCAGCATAAAACCAGTTAATAATATCTAACATTATTTATTAATAAATTCCAGTAACAACATTTAGAAAATTTTATTACCAAATCCCAGTAATAAAATCTAATTGCCGTTACTAATAAACCCTAGCAATAATACCTAATAAAGTTTATTAACAATCCCCAGAGATACTATCTAATAACCTTTATCAACAATCCCCAGCAATAAATCTACCACGCACATGACCAAACTGATTATCCCCACAGTCTCGGTGGGCAACATTCCGCAGCTAACCGTGGACCTTATACTTGCAAACAACCCAAATTTCACACACATAGATGACACTGAAATTATTGATGAACACATCCTAAAGTTTCTGTATCCCTTTGTTGGCAGCTTTGACAATAAATTTTTGAAGTCGCTTGAGATATTTGAAGACAGCCAAAGCAACACCTACATTCTGCAGCAGAGATCGCCTATCATCAGAGGATATGAGATTAATTTCTACACGCTACTTGTTGAAAGACTAAACAAGAAAGGCATACAACTGGATGAGCTTGTTATATTAGACTCATTGTCAGGAAGTGACCCGCATATTGATTTGATAAAGTCTCAAAAAATCGGTAACCTGTATGCCTTGGGAGGAGATAAAAGGATTTCTATTGGTCAACTAAACGAAAATGTCAATGAGGAGTTTTTTGAAACAGCCAGAGAATCGCTTAACAAGGAGCTTGAAAAATTAAAACAGGACCAAAAACTAGAGCATAAATATGATGATATTAACTTCCAGTTCACCGAAGTTTTGCCCCATATCGATGCAAAGATGATGAGATTCACTGAAAGCAGCTTTCAAAGTAAAGTTTTTGTGGATTCTCTAGTAGTCCAAATCGCATCAGCATTCATTAAAAACACACCAACCATAAGATACTTCAACATGCTTTCATATGAAGGAGATAATTCCCTAGACGCAGTCATTTTCATGAAACTGTTGGTTGATTTTGGTGTATTCTGTGGAAACGAGGGCATAAAAATACCAAGCACCTGGGACAATCTATATGGTTTCAAGCATCCAGATAATCTGACCGATCAGAGTATATACAGTTGAGATATAGCTAACCTCTTATATATTTAGCAATGTTTTCAGCAGTCTCCGAGCTTACTTCTTTAGCTGTCTGTTCCAAAGCTGCTTCATACTTTGCTTGCAAATCAGGCACACTGTCATTGATTTCACCTTGTTCTCTGTCCTCACTGAAAGTATATTCTCTAGAAGGAACTGCAATGTCATCTTCAGCATCAGGATCTATAATTCCATCATGCTCACCTTCTTCCAGATCGCTTATCACATCAACACCAGAATCATCATCATCGTTATCAGCTTTCTTGCCTGTTTTCTTTAAATTCAAATCCTTCATTAGTTTCGTCATGGAATCCTTTTTCATTTGTTCTTCTTCCTCCTGCTTTCTCTTCAAAGTTTCTTCCCTCTCTTTTTTATAAAACTCGTTATACTCTTCAACTTTGTTATCCACAGCAGCCATAAAATCATCAAATCCTGCACCTGTGGCACTAGAAACCTGAACGCAATCAAGCTGAGAATAGAATTCTTCTAGCATCAACGACATTGAGTTGATCAATGATCCCATATAACCAGAACCCATACCGGTTTCACCTTGAAGTTCCTTATCTTTTAAAATTGCCTCTTGGAATATCTCAAAATCTTTCATCCAATCCATGGCAAAATCCGCTTTGACTACATCATTCTTGTTGAATACTAAAACCATTGGTAGCTTTGTCTTGTACAAAATAGAACATGCATACAGCATGTTTGACATGAATGTTGATGGTGATTGGTTTCTAGGAGTGTCCACAATGTAAGCAATCACTGTTGGGTATTGAGAAGCAAATGATTCCGTGATAATTGACCCTGAAGCTGACCATACAAAACACTCAATTTGCCCTGGAGTATCGATAATACAGTTTTTGAATGAATCAGATCTTTTTTCAACAATCTTCATCACTTGATCAATCTTTGTTGAGAACAAATTCAACGATGTCACAATGGCCCCGTTTGGTCCTAAATCATAGTTTTCCATGATCTTCTTGTACTTTATAGAGTCTCTGATATCAATATGACATCCAAATGGCACCTTCAAGGTTGCTGGATCTAAGTTGATGACATATGGCGGTGTTTTCTTGGCATGCAGATGAGAATTCAATCTTTGCATGAAAGTGGTCTTACCACTCCCAGCCATTCCTATACAGATAACAGTTTGCATGATGATTTAGGTGGTTTTCGTTGGCATTAATTTATATATGTTTTTTAACAACTTATTAGTGAAATAAGTTGTGTAGATTAGGTAATAGTTGTGTGGTAGAGCTTCTGAAAGTAATGAGAGACAGATTTGAATTTTTAAAAAGATGAAAAAAAAAAAAAGAAAAAAGAAAAAAAAAAACATTATCAAATCACGTGCCAGTTGTGATATGGTTGCGCTGAACATTTGAAGCAACTCGTAATTTCAGTGTAGAAGCACTTATTTGGCTGTTTTTGTTACAAAATGTGTGGAAAGATGTCAAGGTTGTATTGTTAACGGTAATTATCAAATAAAAAACATGTTTACAATAACTGGCAGTTGCAAATTATGAAAATTAATAACCCTCCCGGAACCTAGTAACATGCCACGGAGTTAAGCATCTCTCTGCAGGTATCCTAACAAATAGGTCAGTATCAATGTACTCTTTCAGCAAACCCGTGAAACCATATTTGCTGCTTTCAAATTATAGGTCGGTAGTACCAGAATATACAGCAATTCTGACCGTTTTTATATTCAAACACTAGCATTTTGCTGACTATATACTACTAATAATGAGAAAACCCACGTGACCATCTGCTGTCCCTGCTACCAAAGCGATCCTCAACAGTCTCAATAAAACTAACAAAATACATAATATTTCTATATATCCAGGCTGAAAACTGAACTACAAATCTATGTCTATGTCCTTCTCGTACATTTTGAGAACCTGATTTTCCAAATTGGATCCAAATTCCTGTTCATGGTCGTACAGCATTTCATCTCTTAAGGTTTTCTCCAAGTAGTCGCACTGCTGTATAAGCTGAAGGTCTGTGAACATATTGGATTGATTATCGATATCAACATTCATTTTCAAAACGTTTAGCTTAGCAATATCGACGGTTTTGTGGTAGAAGAAGACATTGTAAAAAGCATCCAGACCGTACATCAAAATGAAGTACCAGGAAATCGTTGTTGTGTAGCTTGTGTCCAAGTCTCTTGTAGGAATACCGCTTTGAACAACCTCCTTAAACTTCAGAGTTAATGGGAAAGGTAATCTCATTATGACGTAGTTTGTGAAAAAATGGTTTAGCCACCAAGTTATGACGGTTTGTGGGATGAAGTTTAGCGCATTTCCAATCGCCATCTCCTTAAACCCGCCAGAATTCTTCTGGAATTCTTCCAATGAATTGGCAAACTGGTCTTGTGCTGGATCAGTTTCCTCATCTTTCTTATCCTTTGTATCTTCAACCACAGCAAAAAACTTCCGCTCTTCTAGCACTTTCAAATAGTGCAATCTTCTCATTTCAAATGATTTCTCGTCGCTCAAAAAATTTCCATTAGCAACAAATGCATTCATTTCTTGTAGAGTCTGCCATTCTGTAAATTTCTGTCTTGGCTGTTCCTTAACATCACCGCCTAGTAATCCGATGATGAAGTTCTTAAGCATACCTATGATTATTATGACTATTGAAATAGGAAGTAAAACATTATACTTCAGTCTTTCATCAAGCGCAAGTTCAATAGATACACCTGACAGAATCACCAGATTTTTAGATAAGGAAAAGAATGCTGTCATTGGGTGGTGCGTTATTTAATACTAGAGTTGTATAACTATTAAACTTTTCAGTTGTAGTTGTATTGTAGTTGTTTTTTAAGATTTTTTTTTTTTTTTCTTAAACATAAAATGATTTGAGGCTAAAATCCGACAGTATAAAAAATTACTTCAGCATGTTTCAGATGATTTGCAATCATAGGACAGTCTGCTAATTGTTAACACATATAAGATATCTTTTTATGGTTTTCGATATATCAAAAGGGAATTGCCAAAAAAATAAAAACAAAACAGTTCTTAAAGTTTCATAGCCTTTAATAAGGTTGGTAAAAAGAAAAGATATACCAAAAAAAATGCACAGGTATGTCACCGACGAGGATTGAACTCGTGATCTTTCCATTACGAGTGGAACGCCTTACCACTTGGCCACAATGACATAAACAGTAACTCTATTACACGTTTGTCGTTACTACTAGGTCAGGCGTGACTCAGTAAGGCTAATGATTAAAACCTCTTTTAATCTGTA